>JANHFT010001490.1:136372-157637 GCA_032467955.1 Pseudoxenodon macrops
TGGTGTAGGGTTTCCTGCCTAAGCAGGGGGTTGGACTAGAAGACCTCCAAGGTCCCTTCCAACTTTGTTATTCTATTCTATTCTATCCTATCCTATCCTATCACATTAATCTCCTAGAGACTTATTGGAAGTTTCAACTTTTGAGTCTATTAATATTGCAACTATACAGTCAACAAATTGGGTTGTTTTTCAAAAAAATATTAACCCAAGTATTTTATGTTTATGCAAAATTTACGTCTGTATAAATTGTAAATTCTAATCTCTTGCAGTAACCCACAGATATAAGGACAGCAAAGGTGACTTATTCTAGTTAAAGGTATAACCAGAATATTAACCAGTGGTGGGATTCAAATAATTTAACAACAGGTTCTCTGCCCTAATGACCGGCTGGGTAGGCGTGGCTCGGTGGTCATGTGACCATGTGAGTGTGGCCAACTCAATGTCATTCATGTCAATGAGTGCTTCATCTTAGCTGTTACAATGTAATAAGGGTTAACCACAGAGACAGTTTCTGTAAGCAGGGCAATAAAGATTAGGTTAGAAATAACACCAGAATGTTTCCTTCCTGCCTTACTTTCAGAATTAGTCCTGTAAAGTGGAAAAAAACAAAATAAGATTTCTTCCAACAAGAAGATTTCTCCGAACTGCTTAGAAAGTTAACAACCGGTTCTCCTGAATAGGTGAGAACTGGCTGAATCCCACTACTGGTATTAACTGTACAACTTCAATAAGCTTATTTGCTGCATAATTATCCAAGTCACAGGTACAGAAATATAGCAAATCTAATTAGGGAGGTTGCGGGATGGATAAGGGTGTGGTGAGGAGATTCCTGAACCAACACATCATTCTATTGTTACATTCTCTAAATGAACCATTGCATTGCACTAGGTGGTTTCAATCCCACAAAATGTTAGGAAACATGGGAATATGGAAGGAGACTGTAGGTTGTTTTCTTCTCTTGTCTACGAAGCAGTAACCAAAGAGCCTTCAGAATATTGGCAAATCTTTATTTGCAATGATTGAAAGAGCTGCCATTACAGGACGGGAAAGGGGGCCATTCACTCTACAAATAATGCGGAGTTGGGGCATGGGCAAAGCTTCATTAACCTAAGCTGTATTACAGAGCCAATCAATTGACTGCAACTTCCACTACAACTCCAATTGGCTCTAGCTTGGCCAGTGACAAGGCTTGTATACTAGTGCAGGGGTAGGCAACTATGGCAATCTTCCAACCTGTGGACTTCAGTTATGACGCATGGACTTCAAATCCTGAGCTATGTTGGCTCAGGAATTCTGGGAGTTGACTTTCACAGGTGTAAAGTTGCCAAAGTTGCCCACCCCTGTACCAGTAGGATATAATATTGCTTAAATGCAGAAATCATTACATGGAGTCAATGCAAAGCTCATTAAGCATATATAGAAAGCCTTAAATCGGTGAGCAGCTTGGGATGGCATTTTCCCTTAGAGCTTATTCACATTAGCACGGGAAAACTGTGTTTTAAATACATGTGCACATTTTAATAACAAGACTTGGTACATTGTCTGCCTTGAAATTATTTGTGTATCAACTGCTGAACTGCCTGCATCATATAAAAACAGGTATTAATATACAGTGGGAAAATGGAAAACAGTATTATTTAAATGAATCCTTATGAACTACTTAGAAACATGGCTTGTAGCCAATCATAATGCTGCATTAATTAAAAAAAAAATTTTTGAGCTAAAGTTTCAACAATAGACAAGTTCAATGGTTCATGTCTACTCCAGGTTGATATAACCAGGATGAGTGGGACTCCTTTTCTACCTGTTCTCAGCAAAAGTCAAGAATTCAAGTGCCACAAGAGGAGAGGGAAAATGTATCATTTTATCACATGCAAATATTGATACCTTTCTTAAGATTTGTAGGATTTTCTAGTGAGTTATGAGCAATACTATAGTTCTACAATGTGAGGCTCGGTTTCCGATAAAGATATATAATGATATCACATGGGAGACAGACTCTTGACAAATTTTAAAAAGAGCGTCTTTGACAAAAATCACCTCTTCTTACCCATGTCTGTATTGTATTTCACTTGGAGGAACATCAGATGACTCAAAATTAATTAAGCAAGATTATTACTTGTTATTATATCACTCGCTAAAGATAAGCATTCTACCTTCATCACACAGGGTGGTGATGGCAGAAGACTGGAAAGTAGACAAATATAAGTAGATATGTTTAGTTACCATTTTAAAACTATGTCATAGACCAGAGGTGTCAAACTCAAGGCCTATGGATGGGGTGTTTAGATCTGGCCCGCAGAGCTGCCCTTGAAACAGCGAAGGACTGGCCCAATTGCCTCTGCCAGCGAAAACAGAGCTCGTGAGGGAAATAATGGAGGCCTGTTTTCGCTGTTGCAGGAGGCCATCACAGCTGAAAACAGCATGGGAGGGCCGCGCACGGCCCTCACAAGCTCCGTTTTCAATTTCAGAGTGCTAACAAAAAAACTACTAGCAAAAGTGGCATTTGATCACAGAAGTGACATTGAGGGGGCCATGCCCACCCTATTACCCCCCCCCCCCGAGGTCAAACGCAACCCTGATGTGGCCCTCATCAGAGTTTGACACCCTTGGCATAGACCATCTACGATAGGCTTGATTTTAAAACTTGTAGTTCTGCCTGAATACAGAGGTTAAAAAGGTTTCTATGACATAAACAGGAAGTCTTTTCCTCTGAGCACCAGTTCAAAAATCCATGGATGTTCTTATTCTAGTTCTGAGTCCAAGTGATGAGCAGGACTCTTGCTCATATATAGCAAATACTAGCACATGCTCTGAACTTCTGGTGCTCCCTTTGTGTAGCAAAGCAGAAAATTGGCCTGTTAGTTTTTCAGCTTTACAGTTCTTGACTAAGAAGCCTGTGATCAGTGTAAGAGTTTGTATTTCTCTGACATTTATTGCCACACATCTTCGCCTTCCCTTTCTTTTTAATTTGAAAACAGATCTTGCAATTCTTTAGGCTACTTATTCAAGCCAGATGTTTGCTGATAAATGTATTATGTGCTTAGTTAGCCACTTACATCAGGACCAGAAAAAGAATTAAACTGTTGTCAAAACCACCTACTTGTGTGTCATAATATAAAAACTTGTTCTCACTACAAACATATCAAACACCAATCTCAAAATGAATTTACATTTGGCACTAGCCTGGGAAAAGCATATAGATCCGTTTTTCCCAACCCTTTCCCCCCCAAATTTGCCGAATCCAATCTCCCATTATTTGCACTCAACATGGCCAACATTAGAGATACCATTTTCTTTCTTTCTTTTTCCTTCCTTCCTTCTTTCCAGCTACATTGACTGCATAATATTTTCTATATTATATTACACAGCTACCACACTATGTATGAAATAAAACATGATATAGGAATTAATATTTTAAAAGAACACAATTATGTGCTTAATTTTAGACTATATACCAATTTCCATTACTAGGATAGATTTAATGGTATTATGTTTTTAAAGTAGGAAGCCATCATTTTCGGATAGGCTTTGCTTACAAAGACCTCCGTCCAAGAAATATTTTCAACTTTTCAATTATTTCAAAATAATTTCAACTCAAATTATTTCCTATCACACTTTACAGAAATAATTGTCCCTCCCCTCTCCTGTTAAGCACATAAAACTCCAAAATGGAACAGTTATAATAAATACACAAGGCCATTATGTGACTGGAAAGGTGAAATTAGCATTGTACTGTATGTTGTGAGGAATATATTAGGAAACCACTTAGGAACTATTTATGTAAACTACTAGGAAAAATATTTCCCCAATAGTGAATATTGTAATTTTCTCCACTGTTACAGGATTGCTTTTATGTTTGTGTATCTGTTGTTTTTGTGTTCAGTAGGAAAGGGAACTATATATGCATACACACACACACACACACACACTCACATATTTTCCACACATGCTCTGGAAGAGTGAATACTGTTCCTGGCTGGCAGTAGGGGAAGCATGTGTCACGTATTCTATTTTTATCCTTTTCTTTCTCCAACAGGGTCCCAAGACTAAGGTACCACTATCAGTCTTTCTGTGACTAAATGCTGCTGACAGAGAACATTAGAACAAGATCTTAAGAATCACAGTCGACCCTCTAAATGACCCTATTTTATAACATATAGCTGTATCATATCTTTGCTAACAAATATTACTAGTGACAGCAACAACCAAATTTGATTGATCCTAATTTGAGCTTCCTCAAGAAAGGTGAGCATTCAGCACATTACTGAATGGTGATAATGAAAAACATAAAACTTTAAAAAATGGACTACATAAATCTAAAGAAAGATAGAAGCTCCAATGGTTATTGCTACTCTGAGAAGGCAGCTAATGATGACTTCCTTAACATTGATAATCTATTTGACCATTTTAGTAAAATAACTAAATATATCACAAACATGTTATATATCCTCTACCTGACTTTATCCACTTCTATTCTTTTTGTGGTAAAATGATTAAAAAGGTCCTAAGACAGAACTCAGTAAGTGTCATCAGAGAAAGCCCAGAGCTAAGGGAGAGGGAGAAAACCCAACCAGCATCTCTACCCATCCCCAGAGATGAAAATACCCTCAAAACAAATGAATTAATTCTGCTCAGCTTCTCCAGCAATTGGCTATGGGAAGTTTCTCTGACACTCAAGGGAAGCTCATAGTTTACTGCCTAATCCACTTCTTTCTGTCTCACAAATCTGCTGTTTGAACTAAAGTTGCTTTATCAGGCAAAAAGCAGAAATGGTCAGAATTTGTCTGAAACATTTCCCAAAATATATGTGAAATGTCACTATATCCTTAAAGCATGCTTATTTAGCCTATAAGTAAAATCATGTAAGTGAAATCATTGCATGTAAGATTCCCTCTGTTCAACCAGTCTTTGCTCTACCTTCTTGTTCTGTTATTCCTGCTCTGCTAAATTGTGTAGGGGAGAGAGAGAGAGAGATCTGCCCTTATACTTTTTAAAGTGTCATGCACACAGATGACACTATAATAATAACTATGACTCATACGCCAAATGATTCTAACAAAGCACTATTTTAAATTAACACAGCACACTTTACAAATACACTTACATTGATCCACGGTTATCATATCATTTACTTTGTAAACAAAGTGCACACAGTTGACTCGGTAGTAACAATACAGAAGCTTATTCAATTTGACTGAACCATAGCTGGGGAGAAGCCTCTAGTGGCATTATTGAAGCAGCTCAGAAAAGCTGGAAGCTATTTCTGTCTAGACAGTAAATATGTGTCATTGATAAATCACAAAACTCTTTTCTTTAGTCTGCCATCTGGGAAACTGAGGACTTAGCCCCTGGATGTAGTAAATGCTTTACAGTTACTAACACACAAACAAAACAAAACCATTAATTGAGAATAAATCTGTAAACCATACCTGCTGAATTGGGATTTGGAGAAAGCTTCTAACATATCAGAATAATCATGACTTTATATAACTTCCTGAGTCTCAAATGAAGTTTGACACTGAGCGTAAGTACTCTTGAAATGAACAGGAGCTGCATAATCAGCACAAATCTCAATCACTTCCACGGGATCTATGTAGACATTTGTGGCCTTTATGTCCATATCTGAAAAGTTCAGAGGTACTTCTGGGAGGTAATGAATATCAAAATCTGAATCAAAATCTCTTCTCTAACTGCCTTCCACCCATAATGTAAAGGAAAATATGAAACGATTAGCCTCTGCCAAATGAAAAAACTTAATACTACAGTTTATCTGCTAGGCCCAGATCGTATGCCTGAAGGAACAACCACAGATATAAATCTGGAAATTAGGTTCAAGAACCAGTTGATGAATTATCTTGAAATTAAAAGGTATTTAGGGAAGTGTTATTTTTATAGCAATATTCAGAAATAGGATTATTAGGAAGTGAAGGCTAACAGCCACACAAATTAAGCTATTTAAAATAAAAATTGCAGATGTTTTATATCCAACGTTGCAATGTTTTCAAACACGTGTGCTTTGCATCCAAACAGCGCAATAAATAAAAATGTATGCATATGATGATATGCCTTCAGGCAAAGATTGTTCATACCTATATGACAATATTAGTCATCTTAATGCCAGTGTGCCCATAAGGAACTATTAATCTCGAGTAATAGAGATGTTTTGCATTCAATGACTGGCTTAACAGGTATTTGGGCAACCTTCCAGAATAAAATGCTCTTTGCAGCTGCTGTATTACACCACTTTTCATGACCAGGGAATGTGGAACTGGGCTTCTTAAACATGCTAGAACCTGGACTGAGAATTGGGCTCAAATATTTCTTCTTCTTCATGATTTTGTAAGTTCGATGGGAGTTGGCAAATCCCCTATATACTGACTAAAGAAGACAACATTTGTTTTTTTTAAAACAACAACAACAAATTTCTTTAACTTAAGTAATAACAAGTCTCCATAAAGATTAGTTTTCTTTTCATTTAAGCCCTATCCCGTCTGATTTCAGAACAAATTTTACATCAACTTAAGACCCCTAAGATCACATCCATATTTTGAGTTTCAGAGTCCTGAACACTACAACCATATTCTGTGCTGATTTTATCAGATTGCCCATAGAAACTTTCTCTTAATTGTATACAGCTCTTGTCTCTACTTAAACAGCTACTAATATAGGAGCATACGAAAGGCTCTGCTGGGTTAGACCACAGGGTTACCTACTCTAGCATTCTTCTGCTCAGAGTCCAACCACATGTCTTCGAGAAAGCCACAATGAAACACTAGCTTTCTGCTCAGCTTCTCCAGCAATTGGCTATGAGAAGTTTCTCTGACACTCAAGGCAAGCTCATAGTTTACTGCCTAATCCACTTTTCATTTTCTCTGAATCAGTGATCCCTTTCACAATACCATATGTTAATGTGTTTTAAAGCTGAATTGTGTGTGGCTATCTCTCATGATTTTTCCTATTCTGGAGGCTATCTGATTAAGCCTCCAGAAAAGGGAAACTACCATATTTTTCAGAGTTATAAGATGCACTTTTTCCTCCCTAAAAGAGGCTGATAATTTGGGTGCATCTTATACTCCGAATGTAGCTTTTTCGAAGCTTTTTTCCAGACCTAATGAGGTGAGTGAAGAGTAAAGTGATCTTTGCAGGCTTTTTTCATTGCTACTCCCTCCAAAGAAGCTTTTTTTTCAGCCCTAACCAGGGGATAAAATAATGTGCTGAAGCTGACCAGACTAAGGATGCTAGTCAGAGGAATACCTGGGAGGCAGATTTTTCTCCCTATTTTCCTCCCCCAAAACTAAGATAGGTCTTATACTCAGGTGCGTCTTATACTCCGAAAAATACGGTAGTTATGCATAAGAAAAGTGCTTATTGATGTCATCAGGAACTGATCTTCTCTCCTTAACAATGAGTGTTATGGTTCTATTTCGATCCTCAGTATTATTTAGTCAAGTTTTAGGAGGAGATGCTTCCACAGTGGATGAGCTTCTTGAGCATCAAGACCATCTAAAAAAGCTGAATGGAAGATATTTATCTTGATCCAGGATAAAACACAGGCATATATAAAAGTGGTTTTTTTAAAAATACAGCCCTGAAGATTCCAGTATCAAGTCAATGCTTCTTTGATTCCACTATCAAAGTCAGTGTGAGGTGCCTATATTGCCCTTTCTTTGTTTCATGCATAGGGAAGATGGGAGAAGAAAATAATGATCTGACTTCTTGAAGAGATTAATCTTCTATGAAAGTTTATGCTATAAAATATAGGTTGGTCTTAAAGATATTAGAAGACCCTTTGGCAACTTCCTAGAAGTAGCAGTTCTTCTGCAGGTTGCATCCAGATGGGCAAAACTTTCAAGATAATTATGTAAACACCAATTAGTAATTCACATATAGGTGTCCCCGGGTCACAGGAGGATAAGAGCAGATCAGTTTGAAACTCCTAATAATGTCAGTTTCATCAATTGGGGGGAAATAGACAAGAGTGACCACAAAAATCAACAGCCAACCTCATGGTTTCCCCCCCCCCTTGTTGTAAGAGGAGATGTGAAAATTAGAAGGGCTGAGCAGGTGTCAGGTGTCTCTTTTGAGATCCTCTACTTCTCATATGGTAGCAAGTTGCATTCAGTTTCTTTTACTGTCCCCAATGCTTAATGATCTGGCTTGGCTGTTTGAGAGAACTGAAAGGTTTATCCACATCCCTATACAAAATCAAGCTTAGAGGATATGGGGCTCTAGAGTTCCCAGCCACTGTACATAGTCTGGCAAGATTTTATAAAAATGGTGAAGATATTGTGTATTTTGAAATCATCAAGAGTTTGCAGAGAAGGCAAGAAGCAGTCCTGATGTGATGAAAATTAAACGAGTGATTCATTGTAAAACAGCACATTGATTGATCATTATTAAGACAAAGTTTTATAAGTACATTAACACAGTCAAAGGCCTTCCTGTGAAAAGGAAGCTTAGCTTATTTTAAAAGAGGCAGTTTGTTGAGTAGATAACATTAGAAACTATATTTAAAAGCTTCATTTCTGTAAATATTTGGATAAAAGTAAGTACTGGGAAATATCACATCATAACCATAGTATTTTTTAATGAAGATAATGTTTCAATTCCTGAAAATGAGCGGAGAAGGAAACATCAGACAAACCACATTGCGAATCAGAAGTGCAAAATGCTGAAGTTATTGGAATTTGATAACACACTTCTTTAAAAATGTAATTTTAGTGATTCAAGTTAGAATTCTTTGTGTAGGTTATATATTTACAGAATCTCATCTATATATACATTTATATGCCTGAATATAATGGTTATTACTATGTAAAAGTTGGGGAATAAAAATCAATACCATCTTAATTATCCCACTGATTGAAAACTAAGTAATTGTTTTATGGTGGGACTATTATATAGTCAAAACACAATAATGAAATCTGTTCAATTTTTCCTTAAAATAGATATCACAACTTCCTGATAGCAAAGAGTACAGGGAATCAAGTCACAGCATTATCAGTCATTATTTTGGTTATATTAAAATAACAAGAAACATTTTTGAATCACTATATTATGATGCAATTTGAGTCTTCCGCTACCATTGTATATTAAAACCTAATGTAGGTTTTAAACAGGTCATTCTCTTGATTTTATTATGTTTTCAAATCATGACTGTGTACCCTAGAAGTGAGGCATATGAAAAATGAAATAAAATATCTAGATAAACTAATCTAAACCCAATGCAGCTTCCATTTAACATCTGGTGTTGCAGGATTAAAGTCACTGGCTTTTTATAACACATTTATTTATTGAACTACAGGTTTATACACAGAAAACGCATACCTCAATGTCACCACTTTCCTTTCCTTTCAAATTTCTAAAAACATCTAGCATCCAAAAATATTATTCAGGCCAAAACAGCTCATTTCTCTTTCCTGTGTCTACATGAGCTCAGAACCCTTGTTTATATTATTCCCAGCTAATTGGGAGTAAAAGAAACAGCCGTTCCATTCACTCCAATACCTGACCTCTTAAGCAGTTTTCATATTCTATAGCAGAATTACAAAGGTTGAAGTGATGTTACAAGATTATTTAGATAATCTCCAATAAGCGTTCCAACCAGATGTATTCCAATTGATTATTCCAAATTGAGTGTTGCCCATGTCCTAAGAAAATCTGTTTTTCCAGATATCTTTGTAATATATTAAGAGTATACTGCTGAGAATTTCCAATTAGCATGACCAAGAAACTAAAAAGACTGAATTGAACCACAGGAGAATGAGATATGGGACGATACATCCTAAATATATTACAATTTATTGAAGAAACACTAAATGGAAAATAGCATTTAAGGCTAAAAATGGCATAGATATGCTTGCCAATTGCATTCAGCAGACTGCAATTGCCATATGGGACACATATGCTTGCAAATAAATACTGGATTCATAGCAGCTGTGTATGGAAAACATAGCTTCCCAATGCCCATAAGTAGATGGCTCTGGGTGGCATTTTTCCCATACTGTCTGAATATTTGCTGTGTCACGATCTGCCATCTGTAGCATGAAACTCACTCTGAAGAGTATATAGATCTAAAAAAGTGATAGCAGTTTTATAAAGCTGTTCTAAACAAAAGATAATGCAGTGAAAATTGTTGTAGGGAAAGTCTTTAAAACAAAGTTTCAAAATTATGATTCAGCTATAGAACATTTTGCCTGGAAAAACCAAACGAAATTGATATTCTATTATCAGGGTCAATTCTATTTGCAATTCATTTTTTTTTAAACAAACCAGTCAAGCAACATGAAGAAGAAAAACAACACAATGGCTGAAAGACTGGAATGATTTCCACAGCAACCATATTAGCCACAGATCCTAATCGCCAAAATTTGTTTTGCAAACTTAGCTGGAACCAAACCAACAAAAACTGCTTCCCACTTTATATTAAGTCAGCTTTATCAGATGGCTTCAGATAGCCATAATTATTTTTGCAAGTTATTCAGTCTACTGTTAATTTATGTTTCGCAGAGGTCACAATTTTCAAATAAAAAGACCAGAAGAGAAGAGAGAGAAAAAGACTATGCTTATGACTTGAGCTAAATAAAATATTTGTTATACTATTTATTTATTAATACATTTGCTACCTTGGTGCAGCAGTTCTCACACTTCATCCTAATTTTTATATGTATTGATTTCATGTAATTGTATCATAAAATAAAACAATAAAATGTAAATGTTATGTTTTTAGATTCTTTGCATATTTCCTACGGAAGAAAGACATATTAGTCTATAGAAGTAAAAGAATTTAAGTCTGACAGCCCTTTTCCCACCCATTTTATTAAAAGGCCTAAGTTTTCGAGAGCTCTGGCTCATTTTATCAGATGCATTAGATCCTGATTTTTTTACATACTTCCCAGAAACTTTAACTAAAGAGTAAAATACATATATATTTTGTATTTCTAAGCTATTTTTGCTTATGATGTTTCTTTCTTAAAAGTAAGAATAAATTATTGCACGGTATAGTAAACATCTGTGCATATTCGGTGAGGTCCTGCAGAAGCTAATGAGAGTTAATGGCTTCAATGAAATCAGACCACTCTCCATCCCAGTATTGCCTGAATCAAGGATCAACAACCTAGAACCCCTCTCCTATTTAGGACTACACTCCTGTAAAGCCAAGTTGGCAATGGTCATGGATTTGGGAATTATAGTCCATAAAAGAATGCCTGTTTGCTGAAGTAGTGAGGCACAAGACTAGAAGCCAGGAGATTGTGAATTCTAGTCCCACAATAAGCATGAAACCAGTTGCGTAACTATGGGCCAGTCATTGTCTCTCAGCTATAGGAAGGAGGTTATGGCAAAATACTTCATCTTACCAAAAGAATTGCAGAGACCACTCCATGCAGTTTCCAGAAGTCAACACTGGCTCAAAGGCACCTCACCTTACTCCCAAAAAGGCCTCCATAACTATAGCAATAGCAATTAGACTTATGTACCACTTCATAGTGTTTTTACTGCCCTCTCTAAGTGGTTTAGATAGTCAGCATACTGCCCCCAACAATCTAGGTACTCATTTTACCCACCTCGGAAGGATGGAAGGCTGAGTCAGATTGTCCTGGGATAATATGCTATTCTACCACATGCCACTGCAGCAACTACAGTGAAGACTCAATTTAATTGTGGCAAACGCCATGTGGAAATGATTGTATTTTGTAAAGCCAGTGTAATATTTAAAAGAATCTCAGATTGTGACCCAGCCCATGAACAAAACTCCTGTCTGCAGTTTCTCTTTCTAGCAGAATTAGTCATGTAATGTTGGCCCAACATGTGACATGGAATCAAAATCATGTCCAGCATGTATTTCCATCTACAACAAACATTTTAACAGTAGAACTGGCAAACCTGTTTCAAAGAACTGGAAGACTTTGTAAAGTAGATTTAGGGAATGAAAGAAATTGTGGGGAGGAAGGGAGTGGGGACAGAGGAAATGTTCCCACTGCATTTCATCAATGCAACAACTGGATATCAGCTAAAATATGGAAAAGAAACAAATCTTATATGGTTTTAAAGTGGACCAGTTGTAAAACAAAATTCTGAATAGGTATGACAGAGATCTTTGGGGAAAAACCTATGCTAACTACCGGTATCAAAACATTGGCTTTATAAAGATATAAGCTTGTGATTAATAAATCCTCTTACAAAAATCACAGTAAGGAGAATAAAACCCTGCTAGTATTTTTATCAGCCTAGTTTCTAATTATCTGGAACTCTGGCAAATGTTCAAAGTATATTTCAAAATAAACATCCTGCAAAGCTGTTTGCTAATAAGATTAGGAATATTTCTACCAATAATATTGTTTTGTCTGTTGTTGTGAACATTAAGAAAGCATTTATTGTAGAGCATTTATGATGGTCACGACGGCTAAAGATTTTGTTTGTTTGTTACGGTAATCTGTACCATAGATCCTCCAAGGACTCCTACCAGTTTAGGAATTTGATATAACTACATAGTAAAATATACCATAACCTGCAAAAATTCAGAATCGTAACAGCATTTTCTATTACGTCTTTGCATTTTTAGTCCTGTAGAAAGTTCAGATTCTACTACTTTGCAAAAGACTGTAGCGGAGGGTGCTATTTACATCTCTGATGGTAAATTTTTACTGAGTAAATCACCCAGAATCACTTTTCATAAGAGAGGTAGTTATATGAATTTGATTAATAAATATAAGTATTTTTCTTTCTCTTATCTTATTGGGGCAGTCTTACCACCTCAGGATAAACAAACTGGATAGATCAGTTCTACATAAACATAACATTTGATTGGGAGAGTCTTGAAGATATTCCTTGTAGAGAACGTCCAACTTAATTAGAGAATTCTAGCTTGGGGCAGTCTCCATTAGATAAAGAAAAATCTATAAAATATGTGAAGACCTTTAGTAGTTTCCCCATGTGTCAATCATTGCAGAAGGTACTGTATGATCAGTTATTACTACATTCTTTTCTTTAAATGCAAAACTTGCTCACTTATTTCTTAAGCAACGGAAGAATGCACAATGAGTTTCATTGCACTGTCAACATGCAGGAAGTTTGATTTATATTTATTTATTTGTATAGTAGATGTTATAATGGTTTATCTCTTTTCTTACCAGCAAGATCTCAATCTTTGTTTCAAGGAAAGAGAAATGATGAACCAATATCCTCACTAAAAGTTCAACTTTTCATGTTCTATTCTCTATTTCATGTTCTATTCTCACTTTATGGATATAGAGAACAATGAACTAAAATGGAAAAATGCATTGTTATTACTGATGGTATATCAATATAGTTATGGACTTAAAAACTTGCTAGTCTCATAACTAATGGAAAATATAAATTATAAATCATGACAGTAGATAGTCTGCCATGGACTTAAAAGTATTGTACAGACAGAATTATTTTTTAATGTCCTAGGACCAAAGAAAATTAATTTTGTTTCACTTTTTTTTTATGAAAGTGCCATTTATTTGATAACAAGTATATCAGAAATGCCCAGCATAAGGAAGCTGATTCACAACTGCTCTAAGGCTGCACTCCTAATTAAGTTTCTTTAAAGGAAAATGCTACAGATGTTAAAGAGAGATACTTTTAAGTAGTTAGTACAATGGTTAGAATGCAGTATTGTAGGCTAACTCTGCCCGCTGCCAGGAGTTCGATCTGATTGACTCTCAAGGTTAACTCAGTCTTTCATCCTTCAGAGGTTGGTAAAATGATGAGTCAAGATTGCTGGGGACAATATGGTGACATTGTACACTGCTCAGAGAGTGCTACAGTATAGAAGTCTAATTGCTATTGCTTTCAATATAATAGCCAATTTGGCCTAGTAGTTAAAGCTCCAGACTAGAAACTGGGAGACCATGAGTTTTTATCCATCATTAGGCATAAAAATTCTCTCTCAGCCCAACTTACCTCAGAGGGCTGTTGTGGGGAAAGTACAAGGAAGAAGGAGTATTGTGTGTGTGTGTTTCCCCAGATTGGGCTATTTATAAAAATAATAAAGACAGGATATAAATAAATAAATGTACATGGTATCTTAAAAATAAATAAGAGAAGAACTTTTACTAAATTAATCTTCATCAGCAAAATGAAAAAATAAAAATGTTCATGTTAAATTTGGTCAAAGATAATTAGAAGGGGAAGTCATCCTTTTTATTTTTTTGATGATGTGCACAAGAATGACAATTTATATAATCTCTGAAAATCTATTTGCTCTAATGTTGAAGAGAACATGGAATGCTTCTTCCAAGAAATGCTCCTGCAAGAAGTTTTGGAGCTCAAGACTTTTTATTATTGAAGTTCAAATTCAGAGCCATTACACTAATAACCTTGAGAGTTACTCAGATGTAAGTAATCTGGAATTACGCATACAGCTGTCATCCAAATCTTGCAGGACTAATTATATGAGTAACAATGATGGAACATTTAGAAAGTGAAGATCTCCAAGATCAGAGCTAACAATAATCATGTCCAGTCAATGTATTTTTTAAAATAAAGCCAACAGCAAAGGAATTACGATGGATTTATTTTATATTGCTCTACCACTGCAAAATCTGTCAGCAGTTACCTGAATTCTTCCTTTTTCCCCAGTTGCAAATAAGAATCAGCACAATTCAAGAAACATGTGGGTATCGCTCAATATGCACAGCCATGCATGTTTAAGGATGGAGAGGTATCCCACAGAGATGATGAACAGATGGCTACAAGGTCAAACTAGGACAAGAACAACAAATGGCTATTTCATGGCCCCTTAAGGCCACTGGCTTTCCAGGCTGCGCAGAGATATTATTTCATAACTAAAGCCCATAAATTTTCATTTCTCAAAGAAAGAGAAAGAATTCCCTAGCGCTTCACACTTTTAAGAGTGAAGATACCACAAGATAGTAAAAAAGTTTTTCTTTCTTTCTTCCCTATCACACCCCTTCCTGTCTTCTGCATTTCCGACATGCCAGTTATCAAGGGAAGTATTCACAAAACTATGTGAAATCTGTCTTGCTGCTCCTCTTCCTTTCATTGATCAGATTTGGCAACAGCTAAAAGTGCAGTGAATGCATCCCTGTGGGCTGATGAATTTGGCTGTATCCTTGGAGACCCTGATATTTACAATCAAATAAAAAAAGGAAAAAATCAAAACAATGAGGAAATTAAAACCCAGGTATATTGCCTTCTAAGTATGACCATTCCATTCAGAAAAGTGTAAATAAATAGTGCAGTAAAGTACTGCATTTAAATACTGCACAAAGAAAAAACTTTTCGGAAGCTGGCTTAAGAAAAGAAAATGTGTACAATGGAGTGGGCATGGCCAGCTCGATGTCCTACAGTGCTCTGCCAGAAAAAAACCGGAGTCTGGGAGAGCCCCGTGTGGCCCTCCTGAGTTCCATTTTCGCTGGCAGAGGCACCGCGGGCCGGTCCTTCGCTGTTTCCAGGGTGGCCCTGCAGGCCAGATCTAAGCACCCTGCTGGCCGAATCTGACCCATAGGCCTTGAATTTGACACCCCTGTCATAAATAATTCTACTTGTGGGGCTTACTAATGAATGTGCCACTGACTTCCTTCAGAGCAATTTAAGCGCAGCAGTTTTCATCCATGTGTATTTTTGTTAATAAATGATTGAGTAACTGTGGCACAATGGAAAAATAACAAATTATCATCTGTAAAACTATGACATGTATCATTTTCATAGGAAGAATATTCGAGGGCTTCTCTTACACCAATTTTAAGGAGAACAATTTTGGATTTGGGCAATCTGGAATGCAAAAAGTGCCATTCAAGTAGGTGATACAGGGATAGTAAACATTTTTTTTGGAAGTGAACATTGGGACTCTCTTCTGCCTAGTCCAGGCATTGAGTAGGCTAGATGTCTTTTTGAACAGAAAATCATAGGTAGGAATCAGTAGATCTTGTTGTCATTGTTGTCGCTGACAACCACATTTGCAACCTATCTCACACAACTTACAACTACATGTCATAAAACATAGAAGGGGGCTGACATAGTACATAGTAATACTCTTCTTTCAGCTGTTCTGATACAGGAAGATCCCATATTCAGAACCTCCAAGCTAGTGTTTCTCAACCTGGACAACTTTAAGACGTTTGGAGTTCAATCCCCAGAATTCCCCAGCCAGCATGCAAGCCGGAGAACTCTGGGTATTAAAGTTGACACATCTTAAACTTGATAAGGTTGAGAAACAATTTATTTTGTTTATTTATTTTATTTTGTCAAGCATGTATAAGTTTACAGAAAAAGTATAAACATGATTGTGAATACATGAAATGTATAAACATGGGTATGAATACATGTGATGGTTACGAATACATAGAGACATTAGGACAGACACGGTAGGCACATTGGTGCTCTTATGTATGGCCCTTACTGATCTCTTAGGAATGGGATGAGGTCAATAGTAGATAGTCTAAGGTTAAAGTTTTGGGGGTTTGAGGAAGAAACCACAGAGTCAGGTAGTGCATTCCAGGCATTGATCACTCTGTTGCTAAAGTCGTATTTTCTGCAATTGAGTTTGGAGCGGTTTACCATAAGTTTCTATCTATTGTTTGCTTGTGTGTTGTTGTGGTTGAAGCTGAAGTAGTCATTGGCAAGTATTATTATTAGTATTAGTATGTATAATATATAATATTATATCTATCTATATAATATCTATCTATCTATCTATCTATCTATCTAGCTATCTAGCTATCTAGCTATTTATCTGTCTGTCTGTCTGTCTGTCTGTCTACATACACACACTTACACATATACATATATACATATAGATACACACACACGTATGTATGTATGCATTAGTATGAGTACTACATTAAAAAAAACTTGGAAATGCAGATTTGATGTGCTGGAGATTCTCTCTATGTGTGATGGAATGTGTACCTGGAAAAGCAGCGGAGGTGGATCTTGGCAGCACCACAGTTTTCCAGGGAGGTGGTAGTATATTCCAGAGAAAGGTCCAGGTTAATAGACTGCACATTCTCAAAATGGATAGGGGAAAGGGAAGAGTAGCTACACCCTAGAATCTCTCAGGATCTAACTGGAAGGATTAGAACACTGTAGCTTTTGATTCTGTCCAGTAGGTGTAAAACAAGTGAAGGATTGTACTCAATTTAATTTCACTGTGTGTTTTTGGGCTTGGCCTGATATTATGCCTCCTTTTTGATGCTGCATATACCAAAATGAAAGCAAAAGTCTTCTTTAAATACTTTACCTTTCAGGTAGGAAAAAAAATAATTTTAGGTGAAGATAAATATTTGTTCTGGCACTATTAATTTATTAATATTTTATCTTTTGTTCTTTTAAATTAGGTTTAGGTTCAAGGTTGTCTCAGCCTCCCATCCTTCCAAAGACCCAAATTGATGGGGGCAATATGTTGACTCTGTAAACCGCTTAGAGAGGGCTGTAAAGCACTGTAAAGTGGTATATAAGTCTAAGTGCTACTTATTGCTATTGCTATTAAGGAACCCTAAAATAGTGGGATAGCCTGCTTCTAAAATATTCTAATTCTAGGATAGGTTCTATGTTCAAGGGATTTTTGTTGTTCAGTCATTAAGTATTGTCCAACTCTTCGCGAGCCCATGGATCAGTGGTGAAATGCTACCAGTTCTGGCATACCAGTACCTGCAGCCACCGATGGTTCAGAGAACTGGTGGTAGCAGTAGGGTGAGGTTCCACCCACCCTCCTGGATGCCACCATTTCCTTGTTTTTTACCATCTGTGCATGTGCAGAGGTTGAAAAAACACATGTAATGGGGGCGCATGTGTGCGCTACTGAACTGGTAGGGAAGGTAAGTAGATTTCACCACTGCCATGGACCATAGTATGCCAGGCTCCACTGTCGTCCACTCTCCTGGAGTTTGCCCAAATTCATGTTCATTGTGTTGGTGACACTATCTGACCATCTCATTCTCTTCCATGCCATTCTCCTTTTGCCTTCAATCTTTCTCAACATCAGGGTCTTCTCCAAGGAGTCCTCGCTTCTCATTAGGTGACCAAAGTATTTGAGCTTCAGCTTCAGTATCTTTTCATCTATGCAAAATGAAAAAAGTGGGATTCAGTAGTGAAAAAACTTAAAATTATTTTTCCATGATATAAAATTTTAGAATACTCAAATTCAGTCACAAAAAGATGAATTAAAACAAAAACTGTAACTGACGTCTTAAAGGTTTTCTGCATGAAAGAAGATAATTCTATGCCTAGTGGAGTCAAAGTATTTGAGACCAAAACTTGTAGCACAATTATCCTATAGGTTTCAAATATGTAGTATGAAGAGAATACATCTCTTTGATTCTATTCAACCAGGATTTGTAAGGGATATACTGTATATTTTGGTTGCATAAGACCCCCTAAATTCTGTCCTTCAGGCTGAGTCTGGAATGAAATCAAATAAATCTTGAGTGCAAATCAGAAGTAGGTTCCTACTGGTTCTATCCTATTCTATAGAACCGGTAGTAACTTGGCGATGACGTCATGGAGCCAGTCCTGTCGATGTCTCCGTGGGCGCCACCATCTTGGATTTTGCTTCTGCGCATGCACAGAAGCTATTTTTGATTGCTGTGCGTGCGCACACAAGGCGTGACCCTAAACGAACAGGCAGAAAAACGATCCACAACCCACCCACGTTCCCCTCCCTTTTTCTTTGCGGGAATTAGGAAGGGATTTGTCGGAGATATTTTTCTCAAATGTGTTTTCTTCCTCTGGGTTCAGCCCTCGCTTATCTAACTGTTAAGCAGTTCTTCCTCCTGCCCTTTTAGGCCGTTCCCTCTGACCCTCTTCACTGGGTGCCTGGGAATGATAGTTCAGAATTGATACTTGATCTTCTCAGGCCATTCATGCTCCTTTGCAGTTACCAAGCCTCACAAGAAGACACATGGATTTCTTCATATCTCTAGCCCTCCCACTCTCCTTTGAGGATGAATGCTTGTTTACATTCTCTGCGTTCCTGCGCTCCCATTCAGATAAGTCTAAATAGGAAACTTATCTGAATGGGAGACTTCTTCCAGATAGCAGCGCCATAAAAATCAGAACATTAACAGTGATTTCTTCTGGGCAATTAGCTGACAAATTCCGACTATTCAGTTACAGAGCAGAAAAGGGAAGGGAAAATATCATCAAGAACCAAGGTGAACCCACCTTTCTCTCCTCAAAATTCAGTGTTCTGATCACTATAGCACAGAGGTCTATGAAAGGAAAATTAAATACGGAGTACAATTGTGCAACTAGAACGGGGGTATCAAACTCAAGGACCGTGAGGTGCTTAGATCTGGCCCGCGGGGCCACCCTGGAAACAGTGAAGAACTGGCCCGCTGTGCCTCTGCCAGAGAAAACGGGCTCCCAAGTTCCGTTTCCGGCTGCAACCCTCTGCCAGCGAAAACAGAGCTCCGACTTCCCACAGGTGCCCCCGACATGAGTGACATTGAGCAGGCCACGCCCACTCTGGCCACACCAGCCCTCCGAGGTCAAACACAACCCTGATGCAGCTCTGAAAAAAAGTCGAGTTTGACACCCTTGATATGTATTTGAAAAATAATAAACACATTCAACCTTTCGTGACGAACCGTTGACGTTCTATCCAATTAAACAATGTTCCTTGCTTCCTTATGCAGAGACAGGTTTTTTCCCCTTCTTGCGCTCTCTCTGCTGAACGCCTAATTCCCACAGTACTGCCTTACATCTAAGCGTATTTACCCATGTGATATGGCTGTAGTAGTAGCAGTAGTAGTAGTAGTTCTCATCTTCTCTACTATGGTGTCATTATTATGACTATGATTATTATCCTGTTGTTTTGAATGTACATTGAGAATTTTTGCACCGGAGACAATGTTTTTGTGTGTCTAATCACACTTGGTCAAGTACAGGTAATCCTCGAGTTACAACAGTTTGTTTAATGACCATTCAAAGTTACAACAGCACTGAAAAAAGTGACGTATGACTGTTTTTCACAGTTATGACCTTTCCAGAATCCCCAAAATTTGGACTGCATTGCATTCTATTCTATTCTATTCTATTCTATTCTATTCTATTCTATTCTATTCTTCATCCTTATTCTATTCTATTCTATTCTATTCTATTCTACTTTACTCTACTCTATTCATTATTTTATTTCTATTCTGTTCTGTTCTGTTCTATTTGAATAGAAGTCAGGATGTAAATAAGAGTAAATTAAAAAAAATAGACAGGACCATTTTCATTTAACGACTAATGCTCATTTATACCAGAGAATGCAATCTGGGTCACAATTTTGTGGTGTCTTTGGCACTTGGAAGTTTAAACTTGCTCCGTTTCATTTTCTCCAAATAAATTGCTCCAGGGGAAGCTGGAGAGGCCCCACGTCTTCACTTCTGAAAGATTCTTTTCTTCCATTTTTTTTCCTTTTCTTTGTACAGCAGGGTCATGCCCTTTGCTATCTATTGAAGATGTTTAAAGTTGTCTTAATTAACCTGAAAGGGACTAATCTGAAACACACTTCTTTGCCTCCAAGATAAGCAGGGAAGAGTATTTGGCATTTTAAAAGCTGGAGGACAATAATCCTTCATCCTCTAAGGGAAAACTGCCTGGCCTTAATTGTATCCTTTTAAGTTATCCTAGCTTTATGGAAGCCGGTAGCTGTGTTGTAAATAAGGAGGATGAAAGGTTAGGAAGGGAAGGACAAAAAGGCCGACTCACTCACTTCTGGGCAAAATGTCACATAAGGTCAGCGAGACCCCTATGCTGATTTCTTTTAACATTGCCACTCAATATCTTTTTTTTAAATAAAATTTATTACATAAAATTAAACATACAAACATTCAAACACAAATACATACGCAAAGTAGGGGGGTGCATCTTCTCCCCCCCTGTCACCAGATAACACCGGTTTCTATCTTATTACGTACATACTTACTTATTTCTATATATATAATTCTTGTATTACATTTTTCACATATTTTTTTTATTTTACAACATATTTACATTGGCTTCCATCCTTTCCATTTCCTTTATCTCTCTTATACACCCCTTGGATTTTTATTTCTTTCCTCTATCCATTTATACATTTTGTCTCACACTTGGTAGTATTCCGTCTCCTCCTTTCCCTTTATTTCTTTGGTTAACTTCTCCATTTCAGCACAATCCAATGTTTTTTTTAATGATTTCCTCATCTTTTGGTAATTCCTTCATTTTCCAACATTGTGCGTACGTTAATCTTGCCGCTGTTAATAAATGTATAATCAGATAATACACTTCCTTTTTACACTTGATCTCT
>JANHFT010001490.1:173599-198431 GCA_032467955.1 Pseudoxenodon macrops
ATGTATTTGCTGTTCTGATTTTTATTGCCAATGTGCAGGACTGAGCATTTGTTAGCAGAGATTTACAGTTGCCAATTGTTTGACCATTCAGATACTTAATCTAGGTTGTTTTGTTGACCTTAAATGACTTTCTCCCACCTCTAAGTATTATGGTTGTGCAGCATTTGGGATTGGAGGCTGTGTGGTCATGAAAGACCTTTTTTTCCTTTGAAGATGAAGCCTAGCCCAGCAAGGTATTTTAAGAGTACATCTAAAATATAGTATATACCTGAAGCAAATGTGACTGAAACTCATGTAGCATCCTGTAATGGAATTGACTGCAGTGCCCTGCTGATTTTTGTTAAGGAAAATTTGGGTTTTCTAGTTGTTCAGGAGCCTTGGAAGATTTTTATTTAATTGAGCTGGGTAGATTCAGAGGCTGTTTATTAAGAAAAAGCTGCAAGATACATTACAATCGTGTCGATCATCATCCAACTATTTATAATATTACAAGTTTTCTGACTGGAGAAGGAGAAGACACAAGATAAATAGATGTAAAGAACTCCAAATTAAACAGAACAAAGATATCTACTACTGCAATAGTAAAAAAAATGCCAATAATATAATGATAGTAGAATAAACTGATGAGATAGCAAAATGGAGGGGGGGGAGAGCCACAAGCAATTGCTTGTATGCCACGTCAAACAATAAAATAACTTCAGCTGTGATTATTTCAGGCACATGAAAGTAGTTTTCATTGCTGAATCTTCTGGCAGACAAGGTGCACATTTTACCCAGTGGGATCAGGCCATTCTGCTGACTGTTTATCATCTAATGAAAATATGGCAGAAAAACTTTTGAGCAAAACAACTCTGAGAGCAGCTAAATGTCTAATCCATGTGTTTAAAGTATAAAGAGGACAGGCATATGGCCAATGTATTGCAACCATGAAAAGTGAACACATTCTGAAAAAAAATTACATTGAGCACATCAATGTGATTAATACCAATGGCACTGTATTTGTTGTGGATGTTGCAACTGAATATGAAAAGACATATGCTGAACAGCAGTATATAAGAGATTTTTGTAAAAACATGCCAGTCAGTTCATCTTGTCATGTTAAACAAGGTTTGAATAGTTGATTTCACAATACTATGCAGAAAGAGAAGCAATATTCACAGAGTGTTGGCAGATTTATTTGAACTAAATATCAATCTAATATGATAGAGTAAAAAGTGTATTTTACTGGTTCCTACACTGGTCCTAGGGACGTGGTGGCTCAGTGGCTAAGACGCTGAGCTTGTCGATCAGAAAGGTTGGCAGTTCAGCGATTCGAATCCCTAGCGCCACATAACGCAGTGAGCTCCCGTTACTTGTCCAAGCTTCTGCCAACCTAGCAGTTCGAAATCATGTAAAAATGCAAGTAGAAAAATAGGGACCACTTTGGGGGGAAGGTAACAGAGTTCCGTGCGCCTCTGACATTTAGTCATGCCGGCCACATGACCACGGAGACGTCTTTGGACAGTGTTGGCTCTTTGGCTTTGAAATGGAGATGTGCTAGTTGTTCCCGACTCTAGGGGGGTGGTGCTCATCTCGATTTCAAAGCTTTTCAACAGACATTTTTGGGGGCTCAGTTTCAGACCCAATTATAATCCATGGTTGGTTGATAAGAACATAATTCAGTGTGACTTAGTATGAATGCTTCTATTAGTGGCTCTAAACAAGGAGTGAGCAAAATAAAGATTTACCGTATATTTATTGGTAGATCTCCGGATTGTTTGCAAAAGACAGCCAAGTCCCAGATTTCAAGTCCCAGTTACTTCCATGGTATATTGTGATGGTTTGGTAATAGAGAATTGAATTACAAAACAATACAAAATAAGAGTGAGAAAAGAGAAACGTGAAAATGTGGTGGTTGGATATAGCTGTTAAGATCTTCAAAGAGAGATGAAGGCAAAAAAAGTACGTAACTTTCTGGAATAGTTATGGACATAGTGGATCAAAAATAGTTTTTAAGAACAAAGATATGAAGATGTATAGAGAGTAGTGTTGATTTACATTATTTAGATTTAGTTAAACTTTTTTTTTCTCCTATCTTCATCATTCCTTGGGTTTGCTTCCAAACGTTTTGCATATATGTACTGTGTGTATGTATGATAAATGGAAAAATATGAATTAGAAAGCTAAAATGTTATTTGGGCATGCATGTCACATCTGCTGTGAACATTTTTAACCAAATGCATCTTTCCTAGGTTTGTGCATCATATGTAAGTCCAGGAAAAAAGCAGCTGCTTTAAATTGCTTCTGGCAGATGCCACATCATGACCATGTTTCACCCCAAGTGAAACTAGAACTCTGCCCTCCCATGTTCCAGATCAAAGACCCACTCCAGCTTTAGCATTCAAAGTAAATTTCCAGATCCAGTTTTTTTTTAAATCTAATGGTGGTCTTCTTTGCTTATTTCTGTTAGTTGAACTTGAGATTCATCAGCATTATCATCCTGAACTTGATGTTGGCCTTTCCGAACTGTAAATTGTGCTCTGCCTTTTGATTCAATAGAAGATTGAAAATTATAGGCAAGGGAAGGCGTTTTCATTTTCAATCTTCTGTTGAATCCAAAACAGAAGAAAAGAAAGACCATGAAATTCTAAGAACTGGTGCTCATAAGTAAGATTGTAGTTATCATTCTGAATTATATAGTTTGTACTAAGAGTTCTGTGGCATATAAAACTCTCGTACCTACTTCTCCTACACTGAACAATCCTGTGTCAAAGGCACTTAAACAAAAGCTAAGAACAGCTTATTGAAATATTTCAGCTTCTCTTTTGCTTCACTAAACTGTAATCATTTGCCTCAAGAGTATTTTCTATCATAGATGGAGAAGTTTAGATAAGTTATTCCATTTTGCTGGAAGCAGCATGATTCACATGGCTATTAATCTGCTTGTATCAATACTTCCCTTATGAACTCCTGGTTCTGCTGTAAACATTTTTTACATGCTAAAACTTGGCATACCAGATAAAAGGCTACCTGATTGCAAACAGAGCAGAACATTAAATGCACAGAAAATACATCTACACACAAGGCTTTCACTGTGGGTCTTTGTGCAAAAACAGCACCCAGATGTTTGGGATTTATCCAGAACCAGAATATAAATGCCAAATGTGCAATGAGAATCCACAGATTATTATGGCTCTGAAGAATTAGGTGGCAACTTCCTTCTCTAAATTTTTCAGATTGCACCGACTGACTACAGTTGGTAGTCTTTCCTGGTCATAACACTGAAGCCATTTTCATACAACTGACGGACTATAGAGTGACCACAAAACATCTATCTATTAAAAAAAAAACGTAATTGTGCTCAGTTAAGATCTCAGAAAACATTATGTTGAACTAACATTGTGAACTTGCTTGAAACCCTGCAGTTTGTCTATTTTTTTAAAAAAACTTTCTCTTTTAAAACTAATTATAGATGCACTCAGCAAATTACTTAAAGGAATTAAAAGTGATCAGCAGAAATCTGGTAGCGCTTTATCTGAGTAACATGTTATACAAAGGAATAACCCTTCATAATGAATAAAATGAGTTAGTTGGCCGACTTTTGGCTCCCATAAAACTGTTCTCCTCCCATTATATAAGGAATAAATGCACGTATGTCACTTATCCATGAATAAAGTGCAAGTAGCACTAATTTAACTAAGTGATTGGGAATGAGGCATTTGTAATAATCTATAATCTTATATTCAACAGCAAACTGTATTTGAATATAGATAGCTGTTGTCAAAAAATATTGGCTAAATTAATTATTCATATCATCACAGGTTCTATGTTAAAAAAAAAAACCTATTAATTTAGGAATTTTCCAATAGCCTTTTTTAAGTGGGGTTTTTTTTTTCTGGAAAAGACAAAGGAGGTAATATAATAGTTTTGGCAAATAAACCTCATGACAGGGTGGATATCGGAATCTGTATTATTTGCTGGAACTCAACCTAGACTTTGAAACAGAACAGACACTTAAAATAATCCAGGAGCAGGGATTGATTCCAAATATACTATGACAAATGGCTACCTTTTGCTAGGATATTTAAAATACTAAATTTCAAGTGTGCATCTTATTACTGCACTGACATCTCAGTTCAGCTTTTTAATGTACATAAAACGAAAGGCATTCACGGGTTACAGGAAACTAGGTCCGGGGCATCAGATTGGTAAAATCAGACTTTTACAGTAGCTTCCAGATGTTATGGAGCACAAGTTAATGACAGCACATGGAAACATATTGAAAAAAATATCAGGAAACACATTTTTTTACACAAAAGCAAACCAGTGGAAAAATATTATATGCATAATACTGGAATGCAATTATTGTCATTATCACTCTGGGTATTGCTGTTTTCATTTTAATTCCATGTGGTATTTAAAACAACAAAAGAAAAACATTTTTCTGTAAATGATAAAAGATTTATGTGTTCAATTATCATAGGATTTTTCCTGATGTTTAAAATACATATGCAATCCTTATTTTTTTCTACTAATGTAAATTTCAGTGAAGTGGATTAAAACTTTTTCTTTAAATCCAATTTTAAGCTTTATAACCTAAATAAATTTTAGAGATACACATTTCCTCACATTTTGGCACTACAGATACCATCATCTTGATACACATATTATGTATTATTGCCCATATACTCTGCACCTAGGAAGTCCTATCGTGTTTCCCCAAAAATAAGACCGGGTCTTATATTATTTTTTGCTATAAAAAGGTGCATTAGGTCTTATTTTCTGGTTAGGTCTTATTTTTGGGGAAATACGGTACTAATTGCATCCGTTTGGCTGATGATCTTAACTGGGGCTTATTTTTGGGGATAGGGCTTATATTATGAGCATCCTGAAAAATCATGCTAGGGCTTAATTTCCAGTTGGGTCTTATTATTGGGGAAGCAGAATAGAAGAATAAGGCATGGGAATGGGCTGCTACTATAATAAATTTTTATATATATATCCAATATTGTTCACTTATTTGAAATGCTATGTTCTGAATGTTTACACCTACCTTAAATAGATCACATGCCAGTTTTGGACAGACTGACACACACTTCAAAAGGATGAGACAAAAATAGATTGCATTGTCTGATACATTAAACATGGGTCGGATGCATTAATTTTCTGAGGCCTTAAAACCTTGTTATCACACCTCTATAAATTAGTAACTATTCACCAAATCACAGATGTTTGATCTCCTGATTTTTTTTCAGATAAAAGCAAAGAACAGAAATATATGGACCTTCAAGCAGGATTGATGCACCTGAAAAAAGGAACCAGCCCTTCTAAAAATATAAAACTCTACACCTCATGGAAACCTTAGTATCACCCACGTAACGTGGTATGATGATGTCTCACCTCTGCCACATAAGGGCATCTGAAGGGAGCGGGCAGAAACATTAAGATCATGGATGTATCAACACAATCAAAGCCCCAGCTCTTTTTTACATGTACGGAACATAATATTAAAGGGATGTGTTTGTGAAGGCTTTAATTGCACCAACCCTTTTTACTTTTTTGAACTTCACCCACTGGGCACCCAACAGCAATACATACATACGTACCTATATACATACATATTTAATCAAATTATAATTCGATTATAGGAACATTAGATTGATGGATGCAAGAAGGGACATTGCATTATTAGACCAAATAGAGAGGTGGACGAATATGGCAGGTCTGCATAAAGTTAATTGAGCAAACACTAACCCATTCATATTTATGCAAGACTATTGCTGAAAAGTTACAGCTTCATACTGAAGGCCAGAGTCACAGAAAAAGAACGTTTTCTTCATTTCCCCTCTTGTACAGTTTTTCTATAGAAAATCAAATCTCCAGCACCAATGTTTTGACTGCCACTGGAGAAAAGACAAGGGTACTTCAACAGTCCTGCCTTTGATCCAAAACTTTTTAGGGCATTGAAAGCATTGTCTCACCACTGGGGGTATCAGAAAAATTGGGCTATCTCAAAGCCACAATTAATTTTGTTTATTTTTATTGATTTATTTATGTATTTTGTCAAGCACATATTAGATAATATATATATAAGTATAAACATGATTTGAATACATGAAATGAATATGAATACAAGGGAACATTAGGACAGGGACGGTAGGCATCGCTGGTGTGCTTATGCACGCCTCTTACTTTTTCCCCTTACTTACTTGCCCTTTACTTTCAGACATTTCTACCACTCCTTTTCTCTGAAGTGTGCAAGAGAATTTACAACATGTAACTGCTCTATTTGGACTCTTGACTAGTCTTCAAAAATATAGAACAGCATGATAACTTTGCATACAACAAAAGACCACTGGCCCATATTATCACATGCAAAAAAGAAGTTCAAAATGCTGCTATCCTTCCCGATTGCAAAATTGCAAAACAATGTCTGAAATAGTAGACATCAGACATAAGCTTCATGGAGTAGAAGTTACAGCTGTGTGTATGCATATTGTTATTTTAATATGTCTTTGGGGAGTTGGCCATTATATACACAAACAGAACACCAAAAACCAAGACAAGACAGTCTAACAACATACACAGCAACTTAACGTTAAGGTCTGTGTTTTATTTTTTCTTTTAGTTTGCATGTTATCTTTCTATTATTATATTATTGCTTACATTACACTGCAGGAGATGGAAAGCAGGATTCCGTGAGCTCCGCAGAAAGGCTAATTTTATCCGGTTCCTCCCCTCCTTGAACTATTTTCATTTCAGATTTAAAACTTGGTTCCTCGTTTGCTCTTTCATCCCTTCCCTTTTCATTTCTTCCTACTGTACTTTTATGCTATGACCTTTTTGAATGTAGGCAGGAGTGACCAATGGGTATGGTTAAAAAATAAATCCAGGTAATGGCAATGTACATAAAAAAGCAGGTGGAGCTTCAACTGTACCATCATAATCTTCTTGATTCTTTTCACCACACCCTGTAGACAACTCAACGTAGGACTGCAAACCAGAACTATCTTATTTTAATGACTATGTATAAAACCCATACTAGGAAAGAAAGAAATCAAATAAAATCATTTTGAAAGAATCACCAGTGACCCAAGTGGTGCCGTCACTGCCCTCTCGCAATGCTTGGAGGCTGTAGGGATCTGGATAGGGGACAATGGACTTCTGCTGAACCCTGGTAAGGCCAAGTGGCTTTGGATACATGGAGCTTTGGGATCTGGGACATGAACATCTTTAATTCTGGATGGGGGTTGGCACTACCCCAGACATACCAGTGTGCAACTTGGAAGGTTCTCCTGAACTTGTGACTCTTGCTCTAAGAGCAGGGGCAGTTATGGCTGGGACAGCCTTTGCGCAATTTTGTGTTATGCACCAGTGGCGCCCTTTTCTGGATTGGGAGTCCCTGCGCATAGTCAATCAAGCCATGGTCATCTCATGCTTGGACTATTGCAACACACTCTACACATGGAGCTACCTTTAAAGAGTATTCGGAAGTTACAGCTCACGCAGAATGCATCTGCGCAGATAGTTCTTGGGGTCCATGTTACACCACTGTTTCATGAACTGCACTGGTTGCAAGTTTGCTTTCGGGTCAAATTCAAGCTATTGGTTTTTACCTTTAAAGCCCTTCATGGTATGGGTCCAGGTTATCTGAGGGACTGTCTCACTTCAATGGGGTTAACCCGCCCAACCCAAGCCAGCAGAAGGGGCATGTTGCAGGCCCCACGGGTCAAGAAATTCTGCCTGGCAAAATACAGAATAGCTTTTTCTGTCGTGACTCCCACCCTCTGGAACACTATTCCTTTCCCCCTTCCCGAGGTGAGATCTGCACCCCCATCCTTTTAGTCTTCTGAAAGGGCCTGAAGACCTGGCTCTGCCAATTGGCCAGGGGCCCCAATAGGGGCATGTCATGCTGGAGACATTAAATAAATAAATCTTATCTCCTTCCTGTGAGCATCTTGTTCTCTCCTCCCCATCTTTGTCAATTTTAAATCAAGTTTAATGCACCTATTGTTTTAATGTTTTAAATTGGTGTTTATTGATTGTCTAGAATCGCCTCTAGGTAAGATGGGTGGTGTATGTTAAATAAATAAATAAAGAAACAAATATCCTCACATATGTACACATGGGCCTAAGAATTTATAGCTAAGGGCTGGTAAGGATGTTTTTGAAACAAAATCAACCACTTCTATGAACCAGCCCAACTTACTGTAAAAAGACAAATACAAACAAAACCCATACAAATCAAAATTAAAACAGAAATGAAATATTTCCTTTTTTTTTTTTTGCTTTTAAATTGCTATAATAGAAAATAAAGCAAGTATCACAAGAAAAGATAAAAGTAAACCTGAAGTACTACTGCAATTCTATTTCACGTTGTGTGAGATATTCCCCCTGTAATCAAGCATTCACCATCTATTTTCAAGTTTGTAAAAGTAACTGTTTTGATTAGGGATTTTTAAAAATACTACCCAGATAGGAAACTAACGGATACCTAAGAATCTAGGGAAACTGGTTTGAATTTGCTTTTACCAACCCAAGTGAAAGTGAGTCTTAACATACCATGTAACAAAAGCAAAAAGATAGCGCTATGAAAATGGTTCTGGTTGTCTATGACTACCGTGTTTGAAGTACTCAAAACAAAGGCATTAATGGGAGGAGGTAAAGCAGAAGAGAAAATAGAGACTTTTCTTTTAAAGATTACATCTAAAGAAACTGTACCTCATGTATGATGTTGGGGACAAAGGCTTTGATTTGGCCCACTGATAGGGATACTGGGGAACTGAAAGATACTGATCACAGAAGCTTCCTTTCCTGATGTGCTGGAACCCAGGAAACTCTTCTGGTGATAAATCGGTAATCGGTGATATGGTCCCCTGATCATCTCCACTAGGTTCAGTCTTGAGTGCCATGGAGGGAGTGTGATCTACTGCCGTTTTCCTAGACTTGATAGGAATTCCATCATTCATATCTATTGTGCTGTCAGTAGTGAGGGCATTAATTGCGGCGACAATGGCTGAACTGGTATATTGGTTAGTGTTTCCCAACCATGTCTCATCAGTCACACTAACCCTCGGAGAATTCTGGGGAGAGGGGGTTGGGGAGTGATGTGGAGAGTAGGATGTCTGCCTGCCATTCAAACTGTATTTTCTCTTATTACAGGGAGAGGATGGCCTGGAGTTGCGAGAGCTCAGCCAGTTTTCTTCAGTAATACTTGTTCTGGGAGACGTGGAAGGAGAATGTCGGGGTGAATTAAGGAGCGTGCACGGAACTAAACTTCGCTGATACCTCTCCTCAGTTTCATTGGTCTTGGGTGATACGCAGGGCGATTGCCAAGGAGATGTCTGGGGTGAAGTATAAGGATAGGAATAATTTGATTCGTAGGAAGACGCTTCCGAATTGCAACTTCTGGAAGACAGGCTACTGGCTGGGCTCAGACAAGATGGGTCCCTATAAGCCTCAATGTTTGGTAAATTCAAAGTAGCAGTAGAAGGCGATCTCTTGGTGTTTTGGGTGGATTCATCAACCTCAGCTTCATGGAAGAACTGGTTGTTGTTTTGATGCAGTCCTAAGTAGGTGGTTATTTCAATTCTAGGACTTTCTAATGCTGGCACTCCATTAGGTCTGACACTTGGAGGCAAATAATATCCAGCAGTGCTATTGTCAGCATGCCCTCCATAACCTGAAAGATGATTAGCTGATGAGACATTTGGAATGACTGGAATAGACATTTGAAGGCCATGACATGGAGTTGGCAGTGAAGAATGTGCCACATTTAGAGGCAAAGTTGAATTTATATTTGAAGATGCATAGTTATAATGTTCTGCAAAAAGATAAAAAAGAAAAAGAAAAGACATGAGATGTTGCACATAGACACAAATTAATTTATTAATAAGCTGAATCCCTTTCATGACCCAGTGAATATACGAGAGTTTTCTCTGGAATCAAAGCCTACCTTAACCATTTCAAAGATGGCCAAGAGCTAATGTCATTTAGCCATTCAAGAACGGACTAGGACCAAAGAATTCTAGGTTCTGGGTTTAAATCCACCCTCAACCATGGAAGCTCATTAAAGATTTGGGACCAGTCACCTTCTTTCGGCCCCACCTACCTCATAGAATTGTTGTTGCAAAACAAAAAAAATCAACTTTGAACTTTTAGAGAAAGACAGTAACAAATAAGCTTGGAAATTAACTAGCTCAGTGATGGTGAACCTATGGCACAAGTGTCACAGGTGGCATGCGGAGCCATTTCTGAGGGCACGCGAGGTGCTGCCCTGTCAACTCCAAGCTGATTTTTGGCCTTGATTTCGAGCCGTTTTTCACCCTCCGGAGGCTTCAGGATGCTCCCTGAAGCCTCCGGAGGATAAAAAAACACCCCAACAGGCAAATCAAAGTTACTTCCGGTTTGCCCGTTGGGCCGTTTTTTACTCTCCAGAGGCTTCAGGATGCTTCCCTGAAGACCCCGGAGGGTGAAAGACGGCCGAACAGGCAAATTGAACTCACTTCCGGGTTGCCCATTGGGGCATGTTTTACCCTCCGGAGGCTTCAGGATGCCAGCGCGCGTACGCTGCCATTTTTGGCACGCAAGAAGAAAAAGGTTAGCCATCACTGAACTAGCTCCATTTACCTTTTTTCAAATCAGAATTTGCAATGACATCCCTTATAACAGGATTATCAAGTTATTTTTGAGCAGAGTGAGGTATTTAACCTTTAAATGGTGTGCCAGGATCAGGCCAGGCCAGGGCCCAGGACATACAGTACACTTAATTTATTACCAATGTAAACAAAAATAAACTTAATGCAGTGAATATGATCGCTCTCCAATATAAAATAATAAATTGTTCTCCTTCAGCCACATAATCAAAACATGGAGGGTCTTGAGGGCTGTTATTACAGAATTTCAGAACAAGCAGAAGTGTGTAGACTGAAGCCATCTTTGGATGTTACTGCATGAAACGTCCGTGTGAATAAATTGTGCACTTTCTTTAGCATTTCTGGGATAAAGAATGCAGAGATTCATCTTGCACCCCACAGCAAGGATACAAGATGCTCTTTGCAAACTCCTTTTGAACTGAGCAGAAAGAATGGAAATGATCCAAGTAACCTTTCTTGATACCCTCAAAACATTCAAAGGCATCTTCAACCTCATCTATCATAAATTATGTGACATATAGGAAGCATTACAAACAAGCTATTTAGAAGTTACGGTTTAACAGTATGAACAACAGAAAACTTGCAGCAGCTTAAATGCCAATATGTTTATTCTTATATATTTTGATTATAAATTTGGTACAAGTAAACCAAGCTATCCTAGAAATGGCTAGATAGTAATAGCAAGTAATGATGCATACTCTTTCTAGGCGTCTGTGATCTGAAGTTTTTTCAATGTACCATGATAATGTAGAAGTCTACAGGCCTATCTCTACAGATAGGATCCCCATATAGCATCCAATGGGCACCAAAGATACCTCTTATTGTGCCCATCAGACTCTATTCTGACTATATTGTTACAACTGATAAGCATGAACGCTAACCCATATTAGGGCCTATGTCGTGGCACTAAGGACAGCAAGACCAGTCCTAGGGCTGTGGCAAGAACTATTTATGCTATCTGGCAAACAAAATCTCTGAGATTCATTTGGAATTGGATTTTGACTGGTCAAATTCAAGTGAGTTATCCGCAGAACTTTTGTGGTACTATCTAGAAACTTTTGTTTGGTTTTTATTACACCCAAGGAAGAGGGCAAAGTTCTCAATTCTGTTAGTTTGACCATCTGTTTGTTAGATCCTGGACCAGGAGTGAAAGCCAGCAGGTTCTGGAGAACTGGTAACGGAAATTTTGAGAACAGGCAAATGCCACCTCTGGCTGGCCCCAGTGTGGGGTGGGAATGGGAATTTTGCAGTATCCTTCCTCTGCTACACCCACCAAGCCACACCACACCCACAGAACTGCTAGTAAACAAATTGGATTTCACCACTGTCCTGGACCCTCCAGGATTGTTAAGGCAGCCTGGAAGGTGACCATAGGGTGGGTCCATATAGTGGTTTCATGCTCACTGAGAGAGGGTGTGTGTGTGTGTGCTCCCACAGGCTTTGAAGGAAAACCCGTCTTCAAAAGGTCAGAACTGCATCCTTTTCTGTTGAATAATTATCTGCCAATTTCCAATCTTCCCTTTTTTTGGGAAGGCTATGTAAAAGATGATAGCCTCCTGATACAAGACTAGTGTGCAACTTGGGGGTCTTTCTGGACTGTGAATCAGTGGCAGTTGTGACCAGGAGAGTCTTTGCACAGCTTCATCTTGTGCATCAGTTACCCTTTCCTTGATCAAGAGGGCCTTCAGACAGTTATTCATGCCCTGCTCACCTCTGATTGAATTATTACAATGTGCTCTTCATAGATTATGCTCTATCGTTGAACTATAACTAACTACCACCTGGAAGTTATAGTTGGTTCAAAATGCAGCAGGCTTCCAACCACCAGAAAAGTGGCCAATCCTGCGTATAGTTTACGACTGGTGAGAAGAAAATACTTCCACAGGTACGTTTAACAGATTCCATAGAATAAAACAACGATCATAAACCTATGTCCCCTTTATAGTCTTTTGCTACTCTAAATCAAACAAAACAGCATAAGCAAGCTATTGCTCAGCTGTCTTTTCATACCTAGCAAAAATTGCATCCATCTTTCTTTATTTTTAAATGAGATATTTACTACAATAAGTTGACTCCAATTTACAAAATACACAGGAGAGGAAGTGCTTCTAAATACTGATCAATGTTGAATCTCCTTATTTATTTTTTTACATTTGCTAAATTTCACCTGCTGAGCTGAATTTGAGTGATTGTGTGCTTTTAATATACTAAACTAAGTGGAAATCAATTGTGCTTCAACACAGCATATAATCTAATTTCACCCTCCTTTTCCATGTCGAATTGTCCTCTCGCCTTTGTGGTAATAAACACATTTATGTTGTGAGATTCTCTACTTCTGAGCTACATAGCCGACCAATAAAAGGAGGGAGAATGAGCAAAAAAAGGGGGCAAAATTCAACATGCTGCAGTTTTTCTCTGTTATTCCTTCTGAGGCATACACAATTTTCCATGATCCTTGTGAAAAGGTGCATTATTCTATTGAGCAACTCCTCAACATGCTTGCATATATACAATTTCTCCAGAAAGCCTGAATGAGAGTTATAACAATCCCAAGTATTCCTAAAAGTGGTGGCCACGAATCCGTTACAAACGACATACTGCCATTTCCACTGTTCCAACCATTCGCATGTCAATTTTTTGTTACCTATCAACCCTGCCTCAAGTTTCAACATGCCTTTGGCTTCAGTTGCTTTTTAAGAATTCTTGAGTGATTGAAGCAAAAAGGCAAAGCAAAGCAGGCTTCCTCTCATTTCCTCTACATATAATGTTTGCTTCCTTCCTCTCCTCTCCCCCCCCCCGGAGGCAAATGCTCCAGGCGATGTCACTCCCCTAACATATACACTGAGATCCGGAAAAGCTCCGTTAATGATCATGGCTCTATTCCCAACTGAACTCCAATGTTCCTCTACTAGTTAAATGACAATGTTGACAAAGGACATACAATATTACTCCAGCTGCTACAGAAGTAGCTCCATGACGTTTGGGGCTTTTCTTTTCTTTTTCATATTAAACACCATTAGTACATTCAACACCTATTATACGCCTATTATTTACCAAAAGATGGCCATTAACATCCAGGTGTGGAGCAGCACAAATAAAACAGGGCCTTTTCTCTTTCCAGCTTGGCGTTCCATCTAAACCTATTGTAGGTACTATTCTAAAATATTGAGGCCTAATTGCTTATACACTATTTGCACAGAATATTTTGACCTGCACAGAAAGCAGGAAGTGACTCAAAGATTACCCTCAACCAAAAACCCACAAAGAATGTTAGTCATTATGAGAAGAAATGGAAGCAAAATTCATATATGGAACGAAAAAGCATTTTCAACCTTTTTCACACACTTACCAACTCCTGATATTGTTTCCAGGAGCAGGTCAGACTCACATTTTGCCACCTCGATTTACACACTATACCTCTGTTCCTTTGTGGACAATGTTACTTTCTTATGAGAAGGTAGATACTCTTATTCATTCCCCCACAGAAGACTTGGAAAAGATTGAAGTGCATAACAGGGAGATTCAGACAGATGAATTGCAACATAGTCTCATACAGAGATAAAGCCTTGTTTAGGGAAAATTGATATATATCTGAGGTCTAAAATTGCATTTCTTCTAACAGCCACAGTCATACTGTCAGTGTACTGTCGATAGTATGTATATATTCCAGGAAATAAATATTATTGGATAATGGTTGCATTACTGAAGGCTTACCTTCATGATGTAAAATCTAGGAAAATGTTAAATCTATCGTACAGGAGTTAACAAAAGAAGAACACTTTCTGGATGAGCAGCACGGAGTCTTCTCTAATTTAAAGTAGTTGGACAAATAGCTAGGAAAAATGTATCCATCAAAGAAGGTAGAGCACCGATGTCAAACTGAAGGGCCACAGGCTGCATCCAGTCCATGGGGTGCTTAAATCAGATATGTGGCGCCTCTGCTGGCCAAAATGGGCTGCACGCACCCCTCTGTGTCCCATTTGGTCAGCAGGGTGCTGCCGGAGGTGTCCATCCCGTCTCACACACACCCCACTCCCCGCCGCCCCGCTCCCTGCCGACCCATAGAGAACTACAATGCTGATCATCCGGCCCTCAAAGATATCCAGTTTGACACCCCTGAGGTAGATTAAAGAAAGTGGGATATAAACAAACCTATACAGTACTTTTGCACTGTATCATTTTATAAAGTGTGTATGTGGATGCAATTAATATATGTATAGTCAATTCCTGTACCATTCCTAGTCAAATAATATTTATGCAAAATTGTGTATTATTATGAGTAATAATAAATGCACTTTCCTGTTGTTTTTAAATTCACTAAAATAGTTGCAACAAAATAATAAGGAAAAAATATGTGACCTAATGGAATTAGGATTATCTCCACTTTTCTCCTCCATTCCTTCCCAACTGGTAGAAGGCAACAGTACTTGGCAGGTGAAGTTGGAACAGACAACTCTATTCACACTTAATATTTGAGGATTTGGAACATCTGAATAGGGCTCTTGTAAAGCAAACATGGGGAACCTGACTAAAAATATATTTCATTTATAATAGTAGCTCCAAAACAAGCTATTATATATTTTATTCTCAGTTATGTATACTGTTCAATTACTCTCCAGCCTGATTGCGCCAATCATATACTGATTAGGTTATTATCACTCATTCTCCAACTTTTTGATTCCACAATCCCCGAAAGTGAATTTGGGCACCCCCTCCCCGAATTAAAAAAAAAGTTTCATTGGAGTAGTAATACTGAAAAGTTCCAACTCAATTACTGTAGCAAGGCAACAGTTAAACAAACCCTTCCAATTTACTTGTGCCTCTTAGGGGTTCTGACTCACAACAGAGAATCTGCAAGCTTTATGAATTAGGTCCATATAACTGTACACCTTCTTTGTGTCAGCTGCATTATAATATGGAAATTTCATGGTCAGAGTGCAGTGCAACCTACCATCTAAATGCCTGATGCAGTGTGGATTAGGAAGGAAACATACTGGGTTATATATATATATACATACATATGTTATATAAACAGGAAAGTTTTCAAGATTGTTTTTCTGTATCCAATTACACTAATACCACTGCACAGCCACTAGAAATATACAAAGGCTAAAACGGGGATTGGAATCCAGAGGCTTGGTGGATCCATGTATTAGTCTCTGTATCACAGAATTACAGCTTCGCAAAAGAAATATTTTCAAACCATAGTTTATATATAGGATCACCTCCATTTATGTGGCTGTAAAACCAACATCATCGTACATTATTTGTCTAGCTCTCATACTCCAGTTGAATTTCATCACATCCTGAGGGGATATTTATAATCTATGTATTAGGGTCGCCTTGTGATGTGAGATGGGGAGCAAAAAAATGTAAATAAATAATTAATAAACACTGAAATACAGTTCTTTCCTTGTTGAAAGCCAATGCAGGAACAAAAATCTGCTCTATCTATGGACCCTGCATGAGATTTCCACCCTGTCTCCTTTTGCAAATTTGGCAAGCCCCCCACCCCGATTTAGGACACAGATCCAAGGAACTGGAACACCATATGCTTTTAACCAGTTTTATCCTACAGAACTTCAAGGCTGATCCACAAGACCCTAGGTGGGTTGTTACAGGGAACCTGCCACCCACCCTCACCCCTTGCTTGCTGTCCAGGGGCATTTTTTTCTTACAAGTTCCCAAGCTTAAGGATAAAAATCTGGCTTTTAGAAAACAATATTCACTCTGGATCAGTGACATGAAGGACTGGCCCTTTCTTAAAAGTTCTCCAATGAAACAGTAAAACTCTTTTTGGGGTTTTTTTCTTCTCACAAGTCCACTTGTGAAAAAACAAGTACAAGTGCACTTCAGTACTTCAGACCTGTCTCTTGTCATTCTTTTTTTTTTTTGCAAGTTCCTTGATGGAACAGAAAACAACTGTCTTTGGTTTTGTTTTGTTTCCTCCGGGTGAAATTGGCAAGAGTTCGGCCAGTTTCCCCTTCAAGCGACGAGAAAAAAACAGTGACATGGTGGAATTGCCTTTTTTGCGGTGGTGGAAGGATTTTATTTATTTTTTTATTTTAAAAAAAGGGGAACCCGCAAAGTCGGGGCCGTGAACACAACCCGGTTGGAGCCAGCACAAGGGCAAAGGGGTTTCCGCTTCATATCCAGCCCACCTCCTCAAGTCGCGACTCTCCCCCCAAAGCCCTTGATGAGGCGCCCTTTAGGAAGTAGTGAGGAGAGGAACACCTCCAAATCCGAGCTATTCCCCAAGGGCTCCGCTGGCTTTGAAGGAGGCGGGAGGGGGGGGAGGGAAGAGAGGAGCGTCGAAGGCGAAAGGAGCGAGGCGATGCCTCAAGCCCAGCAACGGGCGGCGCTTCGAGCTCCCTCCCTCCCTCCAGTCCCCAGGCTCAGCCTATTGTGGAGACGGCTCTTTCCCGTCCCAGAAGAACCGCTATATTTAACGCGCTGCAAATAAACGCTCTCCGCCCTCCCTCTTCCCCGCGCGCCGGTTCGGTTCCCCGTCCCGTCTCCAACGAGGGCGGCCGCCGCTGCCTCGTCACCAACCTTTGCCGCCGGCAGCCTCGTTGCTTTGGTTAAACTCGAAGAGGAAATCGAAATCAAACTCGGGGTCTTCCTCCAGGCCGCTCATGGCTCGACGGGCAGAGACCGAGCAGGGCTACCAGCGCGCCGCCGCCGCCGCCTCCTCCTTCCTTCTCTCCCGGGGCTGCAAAGGGGCCGGAATGTCCGCCTCCCCCCCCTCCGGACTCCCGCAGACACCTGTTGCGGCGGGAGCGCTGCGGGCGATCGGCTGCTGGCTTGCCCTGTCGGGGCCTCGAGGGTCGCGCCGGCTTCTGCTCGATCCGGGAACCCGGCCGCCTCTGTGACTGGCAGGTCCCAGGACGCCCAAGCAGCCTCTCCCCGGGTCGGTGCAACGTGACCTTTGACGAGCGCGGCTCGTTCCCTTATCTCGCTATCGCTGCCTGTCTGTGAGATCCTCCTCCTCCCTTTGTTTATCTATACCCGGAAACATCAACAATCTAGTTGCTCTGCTCCGCAAGCCTCTCTGGTTCCTCATTTTAAAATAACCCCTCGCCGCTCGAGTTACAGCCCAAAGGGGTTTGGCCTTGGCCTCACTCCCACCCGGGCTGGGTCACCAAGAGAAGGGAACCTCCGGGCAAAGCCGGCCCTACTCTTGAGCTGGAGTGAAATGGCAATTGGTTTGGGCTAATTAGGAAAGTGCAGCAGCACCTCCTCAACTTCGCCTGGGCTCCCAAGTTGTACCTGGTTAGTAGTGGAATCCCAGGGCTGGAAATAAAAATACAATACATGGAAAAAGGCAGTGACAAATTGGAATTTTTATCAGCTTGGCATTGGTTTTAATTATGTCTAAATTACAATTATAATTAAATTAAAATTATAAATTAAATGATAATGTATTATTGTTGTTTGATTTTTATTCAACACAGCCCTACTGGTGTAGTAGTTTAAGGCAACAAGGGAGAAACTAGGAGAGGAGACTGTAAGTTCTAGTCCAGTCTTAGGCACAAAGCTGGCTGGGAGACCTTGGGCCAGACACTTTCTCTCAACCCTAGGAAAGATGCAATGGCAAACCATTTCCAAAACCTTGCCAAGGAAACTGCAGGGACTAGTCCAGATGGTGCCAGGAATCAACAAAGACTTTAAGTTGCGCACACACACTTTTTTATTCAGGGGATTGCAATTTTAAGAACTTTTAACCAACACATACTTTCTCTCAGTCGCTGCTTGTAGATTGTCAAGCAACCCAATATTAAGATAAGATACAATCAAACAAAACATGATGTTGCTATATTAATTAGTTCTGATTATTAAACTAGTTTTTCTCAGCTTATAATCCTTTAGTAATAGGATATCTCCAAACAAATACACTCTCTTCTGTAGTTGTTTGAGGAACGTTGATGTAATAGCAGCATGCTGGCAGCAAACATAACAATGTTCTAAATATATTAAGACACCCGACTGTTCTAGACAATCAGTGAGGGAACTTCTTGCCTTTATTTCTCTCATCAAAGATTTACCAGTTGAGACTATAGTGCTTAATAGGGAACTTAATCCTATTCCACACTGTAATATATGTGCATATATGATAACAACTATGTCAACAGTGGTACTTGGTGATTTGAATGTGGGATAGAACTCAGTAGATTCACTCAGCCAAATGAAGAGACGTACACCTACCCTCTCTTGGTTTTGAAATGAAACAATATACATTGATATCTAGAGAGATTTATCCTAGTTTACAAAATTATATCCAGAGACTAAAGATGAAGTGACAACTTGATGTGACTACAGTAGTGGGAGGGAGCAAATCCTTTCTTAAATCCTTCCCCCATTCCTTTTTCACCATCACCCTCTTCCAGGAGGGGAAAATGGAACCAGTTTTCTTCTCTTTTTTAGTCTTCCCTAGCTAGCAGAATGCATTCCTGGTCAGGAGGAGATAATTACAATGCAGGTAGAAAAATTAAATCCAAAGATAACAATAACAGCTCATGCGTGTTTGCTACAGATTCATAATGCTAGCTCTGCATTCATGTAAAATAGCAATGTCCTCCAGCTTTTCCAAGCTTTCTCAGGTTATCCTGAGGTTATCTTACCTATTAAACCAAATGTTTTTCTAGAAGGAAAGCAAAATAACGAAGGCCAAAATGGAGCTGGTCGTTCTTCTCTGCAAAGTTCACCTGAAACAGAGATCCTGCCTGCTCAGAGTTTGCATTTCCCCAACTTTGTTAGTCTCTGCTTACTAAACAAGTTGGAAAATTTGCCATGATAAAGTCAACATTAATACATTAAATTCACTTTTAAGTGTACTGCTATGGACTTTCGAAAATGTTGTTTGAAAAGTTTTTAACACACAAATCTTGTGTGGTTTCCAATGGGTATTTAATTTTGCTCCATGTCTATATTTGTTGAAAATATCTTTCCCCATTTCCCTTCATTTTCTGGTATCTTTTTCTGTTGCTATCAAACACAAAGTATATGAAGACTTTGAAAACCACAAATGTAATTGCCCAACTTCCTATAAAGTGTAAAAACATTATACTATGTCATAAAGAATCATCTTTTAAGATGCACATAGGTTAAGTAGGAGGTGAAGAGGTGAAATGGCTGAAAAATGTGGAAAAAAATCTCACTTGGAGAAATAATGATAAGGTTTGTATTTCACTTCCCTGGCAGACAAAATTCTAACTGCTGAAGGCTTCCAATTTCTTAGATCACACTGATCAGAAAATTCAGGTATCAACTCCTGATGTCTAGACTAGCACCAATAAAGAAGTGGTTTGCCAGTGACGTTGACTCTGATTTTCCAGGCAAGCTTACAGCCTTCAGATTAGGTTTGGCCCCGTTTAAGATCAATTAGATACTGCCATAAATGCAAAAAACAGATGTATTCATGAGGGGTGGGGGTAAAAAAAAATCATCCCAATTATTTGCAGCAATAAGCATGATGTCATTGCAAATTTAGAAATCAGCTACTAGGTTGCAATTTACAAGTAAGCTAATCATAAAGCATTAGTTTCAAGTCTGTTAATGTAATGTAAATACACAAATGTACTTGATTTTGGGCTACTCTTTGCAAGTCCTTTAGGAAGAAAATGGCAGAAACTTAGTAATTATCATTATTACCATATGTTATTCACTTGCAATACCACTCACTATAATTGCTATAAAACTTCATAAAAAGAAAGTTCAATAGGAAATGTTCATGTATGTTATGTATCAATAATACAGATTCCAATGCACTAAGTCAGATCTTTACACTAAAAGTATGGTAACTTTTGAGATGAAAATCCGGGATAATTAAACCAATGATCTAAGACAGACCTGAAGTTCATTTTCTTTTATTATGCTGCAATTCTATATGTGTGTTTACATAGAACTAAATCCCACTGAGATCGGTGAGACTTGGTCCCAAGGGAGCTGAAAATCTAATTGCGCTGAAGCTTTGTTCAAAAAATCAAGTAAAGCTTATGATGGTTCCCATTTATGATTTTAGTTTTAACACCCAAAATACAGAAACAGAGCACTTCTAATTTCTTTTTCTCTGTCTCTTTCATGCACACACACGCACATAGAGACACACTAATTTTCTTTGATATGCACAAATAGGGTGTAACAGTATACATTTATTTTTAACTTGTTCCACAAAAACTAAGTTGTCTAGTAGAACAGGGCTTAGTAAATGGTTTTGGGATGTATTTACATGTGTTTTTAACTAGAAGCAGTCATTCCAGTGTTTTGATGCTAATTAAAAATAAAGCTTTGTAACAGACAAGATTTTAATTCTGTGTTGGGAGACATAATGCTTTTGTGTTTGCCAAAATAGTTTTAAAGTCTGCCACATGCAAATGACCTCACCATTCCAGAAGCTAGGACTGTGGGGTTCCCAGATCACTAAGGCTATATTTCAAAGAAATGTTTTTAATGATGGAAATGGTATTCCTCTGTAGACTATGGGAATCCCATTTCCAGTCTGAAACCTGAAAAGTCCATCATCGGGAAAATATCATTTTTCCGTGAAAGCCATTATTCTCCTCCCAATTTCCATTTAAAAAATGCTATACTGCCTTACACATTTTCTGCAATAGTTATCCTACTCCATCAAACAGCTCTTCCCGGTTTCCCATCTAGTAATTCAATATTATAGGAATAACAAATAATGAATAGAAATATAAACATGGATATTTTGGTCAATGCTGGCTCTTAAAACAATGGCTTCCATTACTCTTAACAGCAGATCTGTTCTATCTTTTTGACAAATATATTTATTTATATTTATACATACCCTCCATTCTCGTCCCTCCAGCATCTTCTTCATTCTCCTACAAAGTACCTCATGATTGTTTCTCATGAGTAGAACAGTGCTGCCTCTAGCTGGCCAATGAGAGAGCATAAAAATGGTGTTCTCCAGCCAGTGTTCCACTAGCTTTACTATTCTGCCTTGGTTTTGAAATGAAGCCAATGCCATACTTTAAGGCAACCAAAAATTATCAACAAAAGATGATGACTTCACTCCAAAAGTGGGAAATCTGAGGATCCCTGGAACAGGCACAGTTTCCACCACCAGTGTGCAATTTTATTCATGGTTGGAGAAGCAGCTGAACTGGAAAATATTCTGCTTTTTTGCAAAAGGTCTCAGGAAGCTTTATGGGTTCATCAAGATTCATCACAGCTATGGTGCAAACAAGAGCAAAAGATTCAAGAAAGAACTCAGGTTGCAAACATTTGTGGTTGCGGATTGCCTATTTCTGGTCTCATATTTTTGAGTTGCTAAAAATATTTACAAATGAACCCATATAACAGGTCTAGGTAAGGAATTGCTATTTCTATTAATTCATCCTTCTGCTTCCTTAAGTGATATACACACATATAAAAAGCAAGATAATTTTTATATCAAGTGTAAATCTGACACTATAGGCCACAATCCATCTAGAAGTAAGGTATACAAAAACTGTTGAAACCAAAAAAATGTCCACTATATATTACGGTAGTTTAATGGCAGCCACAGCCATGAGCTTTAGATCTCAGACTGAAAAGCCCTATTTTCCCCAAATGATGGGAGCAGACTACAATACTTAATAAAACTTCTTATTTATAATCTGGTTGGATGAATCAACAGGATTACTAAACAACATTTTTTGAAACTCAACACTGGACATGGATAGACCTAATTCATAAATCACTTAAGCATAAATGATACAATAGTAAAAACTTAAATGAAAGGTAGACAGTGACATGCAACCAGATTTTAATAAACAAATAAAATTTGCCCTTAACCTCTTGTCTCATTGTGGTGGAAACAGTTTCTTTCTGCTTACTTATTTTAAAATAATATGGTATACCATGATATGGTTCTCTAGGCACAATATGCCAGAAAGAATAATCCAAGAGAGACTGTATTGATCAGATTTCTATGAGGAAATTCTACAGTTTATAGACACTAAGAGGAAGTTGGCTATCTGTAGCAATAACCCCCAAAATTAGTACGGTAGTCATTACCCCAGCTTTTTATCAGTACGTGCATGCAATGTCTATCTTTAAAGCAATGTGGAATTGGAATAGGAATATTTTAAGAACATTAAAAAGTATGCAGCAAGTGGAAACAAGTAGAAAGGATTAATAAATTAACCTTTATTTAAATGTAATTAAATTTCTATTTAATTAATTGGCATTATTGCAATTCATGTGTTTAAATAATTTCTCCCCTCTTGGTCCAGAATGTGAACCCCTTCCAAAAAGTTTAGAAAAACAGCAGAAAGTTCTACAGTATTCCTATTTCAACTTGCCCATCATTGAAGTAATCTTCGTTGAGCTGATCTGTGCTTCTAGAATCCAAAGTTAAGGTGAGTGACAACTACAGGTAGTCTTTGACTCACAACCACAATTGAGCCCATAATATCTGTTGCTGAGCAAGACAGTTCTTAGTGAATTTTGCTTCATTTTACGATCTTCATTGCCACAACTGTTAAGTGAATCACTGCAGTTAAGTCAGTAACACAGCTGTCAAGTGATTGCAGCTTCCCTATGGATTTTTGTGTCAGAAGGTTGCAAGAAGTGATCACATGACCTCGTGACACTGCAACTCATAAATGAGCCACTTGCCAACTGACTAAATTTTGATCACGGGTTTTTTGCAATGATCATAAGTGTGAAAAATGGTCATAAGTCATTTTTTTCAGTGCTGTTATAATTCTGAACGCTCAGTAAACAAATAGTTTTAAAACTGCCTGTGTATAATGCGTAATGTTTATTTCTAGAATGCTTCCTAGGAGAAAGATGTCGGGTGCCACATTGTTGAATCCTTTTGGTATCAAGCAAGAGTTATTTATTATCTCACGTTTAGTAATGTACTAAGAACACTGTGTATAATTTATCCTGGAGTCATTTTTTGTTTGTTTGTTTGTTCATTTGCAACCCATCCTGGAAGTTCCACTAAAGAGTGGTGTAAATTAATCCAAAGGTACTATTTATCTTTGGTGAATATGTAAGAGGCCTAAGAATTTTTGGAATCAGATATGTATCCAATTTTGAAAATGGGTGTAAAATTGATACTTGAAGCTTTTCTTTTAGGGATGGCGGATAAAAAAGTGGAAAGAAATAATGGGACTTTTGTTTTTATACATGACTGCAAGGATATTCTATGCACAAAGATAGAAAGAGAAGCATATACCCACAACGGAAGAATGGGTCTTGAAAGTGAAGGAGTGGACTGAGATGGCAAAAATGACTGCTTTGATTAGAGACAATAGTTTTACTAAATTTCTTGTGGCTTGGAGACCATTGTTATATTTTCTATAGGATAAAGAGAAAAATGAAATTTTGACTTTGGAATTTATACTCAGTGAATGTATCCATGGAGGAAGGAAGCAATGTGCCATAGAACACCAATTGAGAACGGGCCCTCAAAGCTGGAAGTATTTTGAGATCAGTGAATATAGCAAGAATTGTGAAGTGTTGCTTAGTGCATACTCTCATTTCCTGTAACATCCTTTTACAATGCAATGGGAACTGGTAATAAAATACCAGTGAAACAATGGTTAAAAATTAACGTAAACTGGAACAGTACTATACTGATTATTGGAAGGTGTGTGTGTGTGTGTATGTGTATGTCCTGAAGGAAAAGGGTGCTGAGAAATGAGATGTTGCATGTGTGATGTTGACAGACTTATTTGCCTAATATTTTAATAGATATATTTTAGCCGACTCTTGCTCACATGCATACATATAAAGTTCTGCATTCCAAAACACACTGGGGGGGAAATCCAGTATGCTCACAAGCTCATGATTGGACACCTGGGAATAGCCTGATCAGATGTAAATGAATCAGACTGGTGATTCACAAGTTGCTTTTTTTGAGGAAAATTGAGCCAGCGTAGGGAGTTACTATTGGACTAGGACCAAAGTTAAATCCAACCCCCTTCATATTTGTTATGTGGATAAAATAAAGGAAGATCCCAATGCAAGTGGCCTTAAGTTCTTGGATAAAAGAGTGGGATAGGAATATCTGACCAAATAAATATGTATCAACTGGAAAATTCTAGTAATGGGTATGCAGCCATAAAGGTAGTTGATAATTTTAAGTCATTTCAGAATGGAGTCTGTCTATCTATCTATCTATCTATCTATCTATCTATCTATCTATCTATCTATCTATCTATCTATCTATCTATCTA
>JANHFT010001490.1:219105-233478 GCA_032467955.1 Pseudoxenodon macrops
CTGGACTTCAACTCCCAGAATTATCCAGCCAGCAAAGCTGGGGAATTCTGGGAGTTGAAGTCCAAACATCTTAAAATTGCCAAGGTTGAGAAACACTGCCTTAGGTTCTTCTTAACATACAAAGTAACAACTTGGCAAGTGCAAATGTAGGTGAAAGGCCCTTCTGGAAATCTCTTAAAACATAATTTTCTTTCTCCAAGTAGGGGATTCCATGATTGTAGGGAGCCCAGGAGATAAGTTATATTGTATTTGGCATATTGGTGCATTCACCTGTGATCTCATTTATACAGGTAGACCTATGATCACAATTGAGCCCAAAATTTCTGTTAAGTGAAACATTTGTTAAGTGATTTTGCCCCATTTGTTGCCACAGTTAAGCGAATCACTAGTTGTTAAGTGAATCACTAGTTGTTAAGTGAATCTGGCTTCCCCATTGACTTTGCAATGTTCTGGGATCACATGACCCCAGAACATTGCAAGGGTCATAAATATGAATCAGTTGCCAAGCATCTGAATTTGAATCACATGGCCATACAATGATTGTGTGAAAAATGGTCACGTCATTTTTTTTTCAGTGCTGTTGTAACTTCGAATGGTCACTAAAGCAAACTGTTTTAAGTCGAGGACTACCTGCATTTTATATTGTTTTCAATGGTTATTTAAGATGTGTTTTAATTGCTTGTTTTATTGTATACCGTCCAGATTTACAGTGAGATGGGCAGCTTTAGACATTTGATAGATAGATGATAGACAGACAAATAGAAGTGAAGGTGGCTGAATGCTTGCCCAAACCCTGCATTGGAAGAGAAGTAACAGCAGAAGGGAAAGACATGTGACTGTGGCACACAGTTCATGAATGTTTTCTGAGCTCGGCATCTGACTGTGCTGACTCTGCTGTGGAAGGCACTCATCAAATCTATGGCTTTCAGCTGATGGAGTGGCAAATAGGCCTCTGACTGTAGCTCTGCCTCTGAAGGAGAAGCTTTTCACCCACAATTGGCTGAGCAAAATCCTATTCACAGAGTTAACAGCTGTGAACCCTGCTGAGGGCATCTGTTAGGTTGTTAATGCTGGTTGGGAATCATGTAGCTCTGGCTGTGTTTTGTTTATCAGAGAAATTCTGAGGCATCTTCAATAGCCTTAAAAGATATTGTACCTCCTGTTTGTTTACATATAATGCTGGGACTGTTTCCTCTCCATTCCCCCGCTGCTGATTTTCTTCCCTGCAGGGGGGCAAGTGCATTGAAGGGTTTTGTTTTTTTTATAATTATTTTCATTTCAACTGAGTTATAATAATAATAATAATACTAATATCAGCCTAGAATGCTATTAAAACAAATCTCATTGCAGGGAGCAAGGTCTGATTCTTCCGCTTTTCTTACGTCGGCATCTGCATAGAGAAAAGCAAAAATGGCATGGCAGGTAGAAGGAAGGAATTATGGTGAATACAGCAGTATTTTTTAGAGCCTGGCAGAGACTATACAATTTGGCAATAAAGGAGAAAGTTAAATTACTCCCCTGCACAGTCTGATTTTACTCACACAAAGATAGGGAGTACACATTAAAAAAAACCAAAAGTTATCATAGCTGTTGAAGCTGAAATCTTGATGTTGTTGACATTTATCCATGGTTTTACACTCCTTGGTGTAGTGATATCATGGCACAAATTGGCTATTGTAATCCTTAAACTTCAGCTTCCATCCCTTTTGTATAATATGCTTGGCAAGTCACGTGACAGACACATAGAACTGGATGTTGGCAGTTAAGTAACCTTAAGTACAAGAGCTGTAAAAAAGATTCCCTCCCCTTTCCAATTTTATTTCATATAGTTGGCTGTTATCTTGTCAGAAAGTACTTCTGAAATATAATTTCATTTACAAATGTTCTGGAGAACTGGATTTTATCTTTCGTGAAAGGTAAGAACTGGAGAAGAAAAGTTTTGTGATGGGTATCTTACACTTACACACACACACACACACACACACACACACGAGTAATGAGCCAATTGCCAAACAACAAGACCCCAGGTGTCGACCCCATCCCCACAGAATTGCTGAGGCCTGTACCACCCACAACTATCACAGCCATGTGCCAGAAAATTTGGGAAATGAACACATGGCCACAGGATTGGAAACAATCAGTGTTCATTCCATTGCCAAAAAAGGACGACTCCAACATTGCTCCAATTACCATGCAATTACCCTCATCCCTCACACTAGCAAGATTCTCCATAAGATCATACAACATTTGGCACCGGCCATTGAAAGGGCATTACCAGATGTTCAAGCTGGCATCAGAAAGGGTCGTGGCACTGTCTATATATTGCAATTCTACAAAAGATCATGGAAATATTTCAAGAATATATTTAAAAAAAAATCTACATCTGCTTTATTGACTATAAGAAAGCCTTCTATTGAATCTATCATGACAAGTTGTGGAGAACTTTAAATGTTCTGAGGTTGCCAACACATCTGGTCAAGCTGGCACTGTCGCTGTACACAAATCAGGAAACCACTGTGTAAACACCATATGATAACATTTGATTGGTTCAAGATAGAGAAAGAGTGTGACAAGGTTGCATTCTTTCACCTTTCTTGTCCAAAATGTGTGCTGAAGTGAACAGAGGAAGCTGGAACATGGAAGAATAAAAAAACAAACAAACAAAACAAATGGAGTAAAGTTTGGAAGAAGGAACTTTCAAAACGAACACCAGCCATAGGCTAAAATAACTGAAAGAAGCTGTACAAGACTGGACAATGTGGAGAGATGGTCCAGTGAATCATCGAGAATAAGACACAATTGGACAGCATCACCATCATGGGACTTTAGTGTTATTGAAATATTCATTGTTGAATATTGAGACTGGATATAATACTGCTGAATATTCTGTTCATTGAGGGGTAATGATTTGTATCTAATTATTTATCAGGGTTTCAAAACAGCAAGGGATACTTCAGTTTCCTTTTTTCCAATAATAGTTAAAGCACAGGATAAAAAGCAATATGCCAGCAAACCCACCCACCCCCTTTCCCAGTGACATCTAGTGGGCATTGCAATTAACTGATTGTTCTCTAACCCATTAAAGGGCTATAAAAGAGTATAAAATAAATGATATCAAATACAGTTTATTTGACAAACTTCCAAAAACATTTGGTAGAAAGGAAATTTTATTGCTTTTATAATGAAGAATGGCTCAAAACATTTTAAAAGCAAGATTAACTATTAAATATCTTCAAAACAAAGGAGATCAGAACTCAAGTAGTTCAACAACAGTCTTTTTCTGGAAGTGTTTCAATTTAGCATCCTTTTAAATTGACCATGGTATACGTTTATGGTTGTACAAGAAATACAGTGAGTTTTGTTGTGACTCGGGCTAACAAAAATGATTTGATAACTACAGTCATTAACTGCCCAGTAAAGAAACATGGTTAATTTATACCTATGTTTCAGAAGTACCAGGTTATATGGAACTGCTATGTACATGTAGCTTTTGAAAAAGAAAATAATACCATGAAAGAAAGATACCCTAGATTACAGTACATATAATTAGACAACTATTAAGATTACATTTGACCAAGGAGAGTCATTTTCCTTTGTTCTTGTTTTGCAGAAACTCAAAAGTACACAAATCATATTCTGGAAGATGATAGATTTTCTACCACTATTATGCCCATGTCATTCTTTTTTACCTGAGTTACCTTAAGTAAACAGATTATAATGTGCATTTACTAGTCTGGTTCAGAGCTCTAGGTGCAGCCTATGCTCGCATGAAGTGTGGGGGACCCTCATTCATATCAACCAAAATAATCGGCCTGTACCCCAGGAAGGAATTCATGTGAATCAGCCCTCTTTTGGTATCAGCAGGGAGGGGAACTGTGCACAGGTCCTGGGAGAATTTCTGTAACCATAGTTGTTCACTGTCTCATTGTTTGGCCCTGATCTCTAAGGCATGGCCACTGCATCACCTCCAATCATTTCCAAATGGCTTTTGTATGTCCTGCCAGTAAAATAAATGAAGGCTGCAGACGCACTGTTGCTGAACTTTTCATACAAAATTAACCTCTATATGGGAAACGTCTGGTAATGTGCTGACACTTCTAGAGTGCAGTTTTACAATTATGAAGCAGAGCCTGTAAAACATTTGCTTAACATTAATTTTACAGTGGTCTGTATAGGACGGTAGATGTAACGTAATTATGTACAGAAGTTTATTTTCATAGTATTTTGTGCAACCCAGTCTCCGTTTGCAGTTAAAAGGCTGCTGTCGATTCCTCGGCTATTCAGATTCCTTTAATGCTGCTAGTAATGGAGAATATATAAAAAAGAGGACCACTGATCCCAAACAAATACTGTGCTACACAGACAGCTGTACATAATTCATACAGTGCATATATCAGAGTTACATATAGCAGCAAGTAGAGACAATGACCTTTACAGTTTCTAGGCATGGTATACTTTACATGGGAGCAAATATTTCTACAAAAGAAATTGGGAAGGCCTAGGTTTATAGGAAACAACGTCTTCTATTCAGGTTCAGAAAAATAGTGCAGTTGGAATAAATCCTTTACAGTAGCAATTATATAATTCAGAAGCACTGTTAACTCAAACTGTTAAAAAGCCACATACAAAATGAAAGTGTTTTTGTACTCGATAGTTATGTCAATCAACTTTGCTGTAATACGTATCAGAAATATCCATCTTCTTCATCCTCTTTGTGCTCTGTTTTGCTCCATATTTCTTGTAATCATTTCCCTCGTTTGTTTAATCTATCACGGACTTAAGTAGAATGAGCAGACTTGAAGCAATTTCTAGCTAAAGTCGTATTGATGAAAAACACAAGTGTTCCGTCACATTTACGAGGTAAGTTTGGAATAATTTGGAGGAGAAAATTTACGTTTTAAATACTTCAGAATATAAAGTGGAAGACAGCTTACTACGGTGATGGCTGACACTTTCCATAGGAAGGTCACTGTTGTGATAAAGGCAACATCTATGGGAATAAAAAAAAAGATCATTTATACAGGAAAAAAAGAAAGGCAAGATCATTAAGTAACACTGACACGTTGTGACATATTTTAGGTTAGATACTGTGTTTGGATGGCAGACTAGCAGAGAATCCGAGAACAGATCAAAATCAAGAAAAGGGAAGGTGAGGGAAGAGGAGAGGACAGGGCAGTATTGCCAAGAAAAGTACATGGACAATTGTAGGAGAGAAGTTTGATTCAAGACAAAACCGTTTATTTTGAAATAAATACCAGGACGTGATTAACTTTACAACAAGTTCATTGTTACATGACTTTTCCAAAAACGTTTCTTTAATCATTCCTTTGTTTTGACAGCAGTCCAAATGACACAACCATCAAGACAAATCTTGAAACTCTTATCATTGTTCAAAGACAAACACAGCAAAGAACAGAAGCAGCTCTTCAAAATCAATTGCTTTTATTTTATTTATTCACTAAATAATAATTAATTTGGAATTAATGTTTTAATTATATACCTCTCTTCATGAGTCCTTTTTCACAAAATGTTATTCTTGTATGTTACAATAGAAATTTATTCAACATACTTATGAGAAATAACACATAAATGCAACTTTGTTTTTGTTCAGTTTAGTATCTCAGAGACTGAATACGATGTTGAATATTTTTATTTTAAAAGTAATAGAGAAAACTTTTCTTGTTATATTATAGCCATCACAGAAGTACAGTATATATTTCTTAAGGCTATAATTTTATTAAATTAAGAACAGTAATCTCAACTTACAACCATTCATTTAGTGGCCATTCAAAGTTACAACAGCACTGAAAAAAGTGGCTTATGACCATTTTTTCCTGGTTGATGGATCACCATGGTCACATGATCAAAATTTGGATGCTTGGAAACCGGCATGTATTTATATGACAGTTGCAGTGTCTCAGGGTCATATGATCAACTTTTGCAACCTCTGACAAGCAAAGTCAAAGGAGAAGCCAGATTCACTTAACTATCCTGTTACTAATTTAATAACTGCAGTGATTCATTTAACAACTGTGGCAAGCAAAGTCATAAAACGGGGCAAAACTCACTTAAGAAATTTCTTGCCTAGCAATGGTCGTTAGTTTACAAGGACTACTAGTAGTATGCATCAGGGGTGAAATCCAACAGGTTCTGACAGGTTCTGAGAACCGGTAATGGAAATTTTGAGTAGTTCGGAGAACTGGCAAATACCATCTCTGACTGGCCCCAGAGTGGGGTGGGAATGGAGTATCCTTCCCCTGCCACGCCCACCAAGCCACACCACACCCACCAAGCCACGCCCAGAGAACCGGTAGTAAAGAAAATGGGATTTCACCACTGGTATGGATGATCCATTAAAATTTTAATTACAGATTGAAAATTGATTCAAATTGAGTCAGTGTTTCTTGGGTTTTTGACAGGCCCAATAATGTACTTCAAATTTGTGTGTATATGTATATAGAGAGACCAAGTGGAACACACACACACACACACACACACACACAGACACACATTCTCCTTCAAGTTGCCTTTTCTTTTAGGTAAGATTTTCTAAGTGGCATCTTATCATTAAGGAAATAGCAATGATACCTACCTAAGAAAGCTCCAAAAGACACTCTGCCTATACCTGCTCCAGTAGAGCACAAGAAGAAAGGACAGATTCATAGAAGGGCAGCAAAGTAAGAGAAGATAAAATCATAAAGCAATTATTAGTAAGATTTTAAAGACAGAAAGAGATTAGTAGCATCTAGAGATTGATATATGCACGTATAGTAAAAATGTAACAAAAATGAACATTCTTTTTAAAATCTACATTCAGTGTTAGAAAATATGTTAGCCCAACAGAAATCTGAATTCAGCTCTTGAAGGGATGGGATTCTAGTATGCATGAAAACCTCTGAAATAAAATTTAAAATCTTTATTATTAAACACATTTCTTTTTAACAAATTTTGTACAGCTATAGCAATTCAGCACTATAGCTAATAAAATTCAGTTATTATTGAAAATAATTCTCTAAAAAAACCTGTGTCAAATTACTCTCCATATTTTAGATGCACTTATTAAGTTTACATCATTTTTTTTTAAAAGCAGCCAAGTATTATACATGTGGGACTCACCAAAATATTCATTAAGGAATGCAAGAGAAGCTACATAGCAGCAAAGGCTGAAGATTTCAGCCACGATCATTAACCAGTGCCAGGTGCGTATAGTGAGAGCAACCATCAAGAGTTCAGTCAGGATCAGTGCCGTGAAGGAAATGGCAACAACATGGACAAATTCAGATTCAAAAAGCAGAAGGGCTCCATACATCAAAATGCCACCTAAGAAACACAGACATACACATTTTTATTACTGATTCACTTTACAGACTAGTGTGACATGCATGTGCCCTTCAACTGCAACTTTTGATTATTTCACAAGAAAATGATTTGCAATCATTTTGAGAACAGTGCTGTAAAAGTTAAGAACTAGAAACATTCCAGCATCTATTGAAGAAATAAAGTTACTTTAGGGCAGGGGTGTCAAAGTTGCGGCCCATGGGCCATATGCGTCATGCGCTGGTCATGACTATGCCCAGTTTAGCAAAGGGGGAAAACTTCATGATATATCATGTGATGACACAGTGACGATGCAAGGTTGACAACCCTGCTTTAGGGGAACAACATTTATTTGTGAAGTTAAAAAGAATTTTTTTCTTCTTTTTTTCATTGTTAGTATTAGATGTTTTTCTGTTTTGTATTTTATTCTTGTTGATAAATGAAAATAAATATGTTAAAAAAAGAATGTATATTCTTAACTAATATCACAATGCAAACTTCTTGAAATAAGATTCCTAAGAAAACTATTGTTCAGTATATGAAATTCAACTGAATATTTTTTTGATTGTGTTAGTTAGAATTTGAGTCAGTCCATTCAAATATCTCCAACCCCCATGATCTCACATTATGATGCTGACTATATCCCTGACATTCACACACTCAAGAGGATTTATATATACGAACACAATGCAGAAACCCCATAAAAACATCTTTATAATATTCAACTATCCATGTGGACCTGGAGGACATGATCCAATGCCCAATCATGTCTACACTCCGCTTTTCATGTAGTAAAGCATGAAAGGAATTTGTTTTTAAAAAAATCTCGCTTTAAAGTGGCATGCAACAAACAAACAAACATGTAAACTACCTATGTGGTATTAAAAAGAGGTTTATGTTATTTCAGTATCATATTTTAAACAGTTATTAAAATAATGTGAATGAAACATTAAAATGAAAAAAATGAAAATGTAATTGTGAAACTCAAATAGTACTGTTTTTAATAAGAAGTAGAACTTCACCTTGATAAATACTGATTAAAACCCAGATGAGAAAGGTCTTAAATGACAAGGATCGTCCCTAGAAGAAATAACAAAGAGTAGGTTACTTAACAACTGCAGAAAAAGGCATCTGATATACTAAATAAAAGGAGAAAGAATTTTCATGTTGGCCTGTTAAGAATCTTCCCAGTTGTTTGGAACTCAAATACTATAATACAAGAAACTCAAAATAACACAAAGGAATTGTAAACATTTGGCTTCTTTAGAATTATTTCCCAAGCTTGTCATTGCCAGGGACATGAAAAATAAGATATAGGCTACAAGCAGGATATTTGTTGTTGAAAGTTAGTCTTAAAATGATTCTAGATTAAGTGTATTAGTCCAGAGTTCAGCAAACCTTTAAGACAGTACTATGTCATGATGAATGAATTCCCATGCATTATCTAAAAGAATGGCTAAGATAAACTCACTTGAGATCTGGCTTTATATTATGATATACTAGGTAAGTCATTTAAACTACACTGCAGCATTATTTTAGTGATTTAACAAAATAACAATAAACCCAAAAGATTAAGTAGATTGAGTACATTTTATTTTTAGGCACTAAAGGGCTCATGTTTGTGGAACATGAAATTAAAAATGAACTTTTGTGGGGGGGAAAATAAAAGCATTTTGTTTCAGTCACAGAAATTATTAAATCTGCACAAGTGATACAAACTTGCAGCAAAGTTTTATTGGTTTTGATGCTTGGAGATTAATTTTAGAACAGTGAAATTACATCGGTACATGTATTGTTTTAGCAATCATATGTATAAGTTTTCTGCTGCTTCTTTCCCAGATTTGTTTTCAGTTTTCCAGGCTAACTTATACCTGCTGTATTTCCTTAAGTTTTCTTTAACCAAATACTAAAAGATTCAGTCTGCTTAGCATTTTGAGAATGACCACAATCGTTGGGTTCTGCCAAGGAAAGAATTTTATTCAGGATTACAACAAGAGTACAGCCAATTTTTATTTTAAAAGTCATGAAAAAACAAAAAATCCAAATAGTGAATACTTATTTATAATAGGTGCTCAAAGAAGGAATCTGGCCTTTAAATTCTTTGATAGGAAAAAAGTTGAATGTAAACCCCTGAAATATTTTTAACTTTAAAAACATAAGCAAAATGTGTGTATGACATCATATGCGGTGGCTCAGTGGCTAAGACACTGAGCTTGTCAATCAGAAAGGTGGTTCGAATCCCTAGTGCCACATAATGGAGTGAGCTCCTGTTACTTGTTCCAGCTTCTGCCAACGTGTTCGAAAGCACGTAAAAAATGCAAGTAGAAAAATAGGGACCACCTTTGGTGGGAAGGTAACAGCGCTCCCTGCACCTTTGGCATTTAATCATGCCAGCCACATGACCATGGAGACATCTTTGGAAAGTGCTGGCTCTTTGGCTTTGAAATGGAGATGAGCCCCACCCCTAGAGTCAGGAACGACTAGCACATATGTGTGAGGGGAACTTTTACCTTTATGACATCACTGATTTTTCTAAAGTTTAATTTTCTACCAAGCAAATTATATCACCTAATTTTCTTCCTACTCTCCCCCCACAAAAATATTACTAGCTTCCTTACAGACAGAATACCAATTAGTTTGCCCTGAAGCTACCAGCTTCCATAAACTATTAAACATCTGGTTCTACCAGAAGGCATTGGGCCAGCTAATTTGGTGAGAACGCATCTTGGTGTCATGGTTGTATGTTTTGAGTTGTTCCAAAGATGTTATGTTGTCTCAAGTTATTTTTTTAATTGCATTCTTTGTTGTTAATTATTTTTAATTAACTGTTAGCTACCCAGTGTAGTGTGTGTGCCCAACCAATCTTTGGAGGCTTTTCATCAGGAATAAGGAGTTGTTCTTTTTTGTCTTCTGTCTTATCTTTACTTTTGTACTTCAAAACAAAAAATGCAGGTACATGCGTGATTTGAATGCTCTCACCTTGGTAAGATCTTTGTAAAGTTCAGGATACAATAGTGCCATTTCAGGTTTTACATCTTGATCCAACACTAAAGAGAAGACTGGAAACATAGTGTATATGGTTGCATACCTTAGAAAAAAACAATTTTAAAACAGTTGAATATTGTTTAAAGCCATATTCTTTATATAAATTGCTTCTCTTTGAAATAAAGTATTTGAAGCATTGTGATTGCTACTTACCCCACCATTAGGAAACCCTGATATAGCGGAACAGATGCAAAATAGAAGACAGACGAAAACACAGCCTAGAAAAATATAAGCAATTACATGGAGATTACTATACATCATACAATAATGTGGAAGATGTTATCAAAGTTCAAGAAAAGGCTTTATAAATAGTTTTCCACATAAACAAAAAAATAGGTACCTGCATAGTTGAAATAATAAGGCCTCTGTGCATGACAAATTGACCCAGAGCTGCTGATCTTTTGTAACTGTTTCGACCATGTACCATCAGCAGTCTACCAATGTGTTTAAATTGTGTTATAGAAAAATCAGCAGCCAAGGAAGCTTGTTTCCCTTCCTAAATAAAAAATGAAATGATCAAATAATCAGTGTAAATAAGAGTGTAACACTTTGGGTATATATAAACATATAAACCAAGAGTAATTTGAAATTTGAGCAATAGTGGAAGAATTGCAAATGTACTTAGTTTGATATTCTCAAAATGCTTAGGTTAATTCAGAGGATAACTTTCAAAACGTTCTAGATCAGGTATGTCTAACATATATGGCCCTGGATAGCTAGTAATGTAGCCCAACAGGTTGTCAACTTTGAACATTATTATGTGATTTTATATTATAAAACTATATTATATATTTTATATATGGTCCAAAAGACATTTCCTCTTCATTCAATCCAGCCCAGGCAAGCCAAAAGGTTGGACACCCATGTTCTAGAACTAAGATTTTTTTGGGGGGCAGAAATTGGGCATTTTCAGAATTATCCTATATACTGATATGAATTCTATACCTCCATCAGCTTTTGGCCAAAATGAGACCCCAAATCCAAATACTACTTTTGAGGAAGAGAAGACCAGGTTGCTTGAATTTAATAGATCACTTTAAGAAGCCCAGTTACCTTTTTCTCTCTGTAAATCATGTATTTGGTGTTTTGCCTGAGTAGCAGAAGTCACTGAAGCACTACTGACAGTGTTGCTTTCCCTAAAATGCATACTAAAAGAAGTAGACAATGACCATGTAGTGCATCCTGCATTTGCTGAAAACAGTTATAGAAGTTAGAGGGTAAGGATAGAAGCAAGGATAGAAGGTGACATTTTTGTCCTCATTGATTTAGAAGCATCTGTGTTGTTGTTGTTGACTGATTTTTGACTGATGAAATAGATCAAATGTTCTCCAAAGAACATTCTCAAGTTGATACAATCAAATGCTCCACTAGGACTGCCTTGTTTATATTCTGCAGGATTGTCTTAACATTTCATCAAATAATGTAGCCTCTATTTGGACCTTGGTGTTGCTGGGTTTTGGGTGTAGGGTATGGGCAGAACGGTACTGTGGAAGATACTTGGTAGCCTGAATGGCAGATGGTTTAAGTGCCAATCTCCTAACCACTTTTGTCAGCTATTGTCATTAGAGGGTGTCATCTCTTTGGGGGCTAAACAATAATAAGAAATACATGTCAGCTTTTCTCTTGTCAGAGAGCAGAACTTTTGCAGATGAAATGACAAAGGAGACTCCTCCAAAAGGTCATGATTTGAGAAAAATAAGGAATTTGTCCACTTTAACTGATATATGATCTTATATTAAGGACTACACTGTGATGAGAAAGCAACAAAATCTAATTAGTTTTTGTTTTTATTCTGTCTGCAGAATGCTATCCAGCAATCCTACTTATAGTGATTTAGTTTCAACCAGAGGAATATCTGAAAGACTGTTCTGAATATGTCAGTCCTCTGAGATAGGCAGTGTCAAGAAACAGGCATGACAGGAATTCTAGAAATGCTCTTCGTTGTTGCAAAGTAGAATAACAAAATCTTTAAAGCCTGTCAGAGTTTCTCCCTGACTTATATTATACCAAACAAAATCAATACAGAGTTATTTTGAGTTATTTTTATGCTTTCCTCTTTTTCAGGAATGAGTAACCCTTTCTGAAAGTCCCCCATAATTATTGCTCATTCTTCCTCCATTTTCAAGGCCAAATTTATATTGCTTTACACCACCTCCCCTATCAGAATCACTTCCCTCTTTTCTATGAAAGGCATTTCAAGCAATTCAAGGGCAACAAAGAAGGAATTACTCCTGTGCTATTCTCCAGACATGCCCTATCCTGGTCCTGACTGGGTCAATGGACAGATCTGGTAAAGCAGAACTAGATGGAGCTGGAAACTGCCCTCTCCTCCTCTTGCACAGCAACCACCACTGGAGGGTCCATTACGATATGAACCAAAGAGTCATCTTCATCCTAAGGTGGTACTGGGAGTTATCTTTTCTGAAAGTATGCCGCAAAAGGTCCAGTCATTCCTTCCCTAGTCCTAAGGCCAGCTGGAATTTCTTCACAAAATATTATTCTGAATTGGACTCTGGTTAGACAGAGTCATCTGATTGGCTGAGGTAGGATCCTGTCCACCATCAAAGCTGACACCAGCCAGAACATAGAAGTCAAAGTAGTGCAAGATAAGAAGTTGTGGAGAGACCTGGCCAGGGGTGGGTTCTAACTTACCTCGGCGCTGGTTCGCTGCCTCCCACGCCACGTGGCTGTGCCTCGTGGGCGTGCACACATGTACTTCGAATGCACATGCATGCGCAGTACAAAAAAATTCCAACCCCCCCAAAAAAGGCCAAAAACAAGATGGCGACGCATGCGCAGTGCCAGAAACTCAATTTCCCATTGAGCATGGTCTACAGGTTCTAACATGCCTTGTTTCAAAAGTTTGTCGATCTCCATATCCATCTTAGGTTTGAGTGCGAGTGGATTTTTTCTCTACTGTGCATGCACGCGCCCATGAAGCGCACCCACATTCACGAGGCATGTCCAGGCGGCACAGGCGGCAGCAAACCGGCAGCGAAGTAAGTTAGAACCCACCTGTGACCTGTATCTATTTCTAGCTTGCATGGAACCCCTTCCAGTCTCACTGTGAGGTACATTTTCTTTTTTCGCCCCAAGCTAGCTTGCCCAATGATGGATTCAGCTGGGATGCTGTCATTGGTGATTGCAAAACAGCCTTCATCCCTTTTTGCTGGGTTGAAAAAAGGTCTTTTAACATAAGGGGTCTTAGCTGCAGAGCTCATTGTTGGCTATTTGGATTGGCAAATCCTGCCAAGATGGACCCTCCTACCACAGTGAAGGCATGCGGTGTTTTTGAACCTGCAGATGGATTACGGGTGATTCCCACCACAGCTGAGGCAGGAGTTTGGATAGCTTATCTTGTCGTTTGTGTAGTTATTTTCCATAGGGGACCTGAGGCAATGGATGTCGTCCTCTTCTTCCATCCGGCCATTAGTAACTATGTCTTCGTGGTGGATGGATTCAGTTTTTGGAGACAAAGTAGGGTTGTTAGTTTGTTGCATCTCATCAGCTGATTATTTTAACAGCTCTGAAGCCAAAACTTGCTCTACAGCTGTTTTTAATGTAATTTCCATCTTGGCCAGTAAGTGGCACTGCAGACAAAGGTCTCGGAGCCCACAGACCAATCTATCCAATAAGTAATCATCGAGGTTTGTGAACTCACAGTAGAGAGCAGTAACTCTGAGTGCCGATAGGTAATGTCTGATGGATTCACCTTCTCTTTGATTCCTGTGGTAAAAGGCATGCCTGCACAAAATGGATTTTAAGCATGTCCATGAATGTCTCCCAAGGCACAGCATGTACCTTCTGGGGAACCATTAGATTTCTGGCAATTTCAAATGTGGGTGCTGCAAAATGACAAAAAAATTCTTTCTTCCTATCGCTGGAAATGCTCAAACTTGTCCAAGTATGTGTCCCATGCTTTGGAAAGTGGGTTAAACGCAGCAAATGTTTGTAACGCAGCCATGATCTGTTCAGGTTGCCTCAGGAGGTGGCTCCCTCAGAGTATAGCAC
>JANHFT010001490.1:233578-250463 GCA_032467955.1 Pseudoxenodon macrops
ATTCCATTCCATTCCATTCCATTCCATTCCATTCTATTCTATTCTATTCTATTCCATTCCATTCCATTCCATTCCACCCCACCTCATCCCATCCTATCCTATCCTATCCTACCCTATCATGTCCTATAACACTTGGCCAATAAAGAACTATTCTATTCCATTCCATTCCATATATTCTATTCTGTTCTGTTCTGTTCTGTTCTGTTCTATTCCATTCCATTTCATTCCATTCCATTCTATTCTATTCTATTCTATTCTATTCTATTCTATTCTATTCTATTCTATTCCATTCTATGGTTTTGAGAGACCAGCCTGCTGCCTGATTAAGCTTCAAAGTACGTTTTTCTGCCCTTTAGATTCCTGCTTGTGTTCAGGAAAGGAAATTGCATTGGTCAGAAAACTGTCAAGCTCAATGGGCCAATTAACTGAATCACCATTAAGACAATTTCATATTAGTCATAGGAGATTGCAGAAAAAAAAGTGTGAGGCATAACACTGTGCATTTTTATCATCCGCGTGAATCGGCTTAATACTTTCCTCCCAGAATCACACCATAATTATTGGTGACATCCTCCACCATAATAAGGACTAATGAAATAATTGTGGCAATAGGAAAAGGCAGATGCAACTATGAACTGTGAGGTTTAGCTTTCTCTGGTTTTTTTTTTTAGAAATCACCTTACCTCTCCTAACTGTCAGACAGCCCTTAGCATCGCTATCTGATGCATTGGCATGCAATTCCCAGTATTCTCATTTGGCATGCTAATCGTGTGTCCCCTGATTGGTTGCGATCATTAGTATGCAAAATGAAAAAAAGGTTTTTTTATTGTATCATGGAAAAATGTGAAATCTAGATTGATAGATCTTTATTGAAATGGCTTGTTCATATTATGGAAGGATGGAAGGTTGACTCAGCCTTCCATCTTTCCGAGGTGGGTAAAATGAGGATGCAGATTGTTGGGAGCAAGAGGCTGACTCTGTAAACCGCTTAGGGAGGGCTGTAAAAGCACTATGAAGCAGTATATAAGTCTAAGTGCTATTATTGCTATTGCTATCATCAGAATCCTGTTCCCTTATCTGGGAAGAGTTTCAGTCTGTAGGTCATAAAAATTAAGGACTTCTGAAAAGCCAGTAGGATCAAGGCCAACAAATTTAAGGGCAACGTCTTAACAGAAGGGCACTATTTAACAGAATAAAGAATTCAATCTATGTCAGATTGACCCCTTGCAATCTTCCAGGGACATGCTAGTTGTATAAAATATTATTCCAGAGAGAGGCTTGAAATCTTGAGGAGCTGCTATCTACTGAAAGTACAAATCTATTATGGGCTGCCCACCTAAACAAAGCAGACACAGGGAATCCTCACTATATCGGTGTCATTTTCGAAGTGTAGTCTATGAGGCCATATGGTTGGTCTGGCAAAAGGCTTCATAAGACATTTGTAAACATGAAGAATAAAGCCAGAGAAGAATGAAACAAAAAATAAAAAATAACTGCGAGTAAAAGGTAAATTATACTAAGCAAATGAAATAAAATTATTTCGAAAATAGTCTGATGTTTGTATGATTAGAAACAGGAATTCAGGGAGGGGAAAAACTCATACCAGTATATAGAGTGGTAATAAAGTAGTGAGGTCCTAAGATAGAAATTCATATTTTGTAACATTAGGCACATCTAGAAAAACTGTATGTCTTACTTCAGAGACCATAAGAAAGAGATAGCAAATGCAAAGATCTACTGCACAAGAGAAGTCTGTTTGCATGAATATCACAAATCACACTGTCTATAACTTGAAGCTGTTAATCCTAAAATATTATTATTAAGAGGACTTTTAATTTAACTTATAAATATACCTTTCCTTCAATGCCAATTCCACAATCTGCTGCCTGGATCATACTGACATCATTTCCTCCGTCGCCTGAAAAAACATGTGCAGAATATTTAAGTTTGGCTTGGCAGTGTTTCATATATACTAGCTGCATTTCATTTTCACCTTGAATTTCTGTAAAGGTATTCGAATTACATTTTAAATTAAAAGCAGTTTTTATTTTTTCAATTTACAAAAAAAAAAAAAGTAATTATGCTATTGCACCTTTGTTACTAAAAGATTTCCCAATTTTCTATGTATAAATTATAGTTCAGAAAACAACAAAAATGTCTTTGAGTGTAATTGGCTGCTTCAGCAAGCAAAAAGTTGGAAGAGAGATGCTATGACTCCTGGCTCAACTTGCCACTAGATGTCAAGGTGCCAGGGAAAAAATTGTGCAATTCAGTACCAATATGGTCATCAATTGTGATGATTGAGGATGTCACTTGTCATGTGCTCTACAGGCCTTATTATCACAATTTCCCCATAACTTGGGGAGATATATCCAAAGCATTTCTATTAATTACAAAGGAGATGTTGCAAAATTTGTAAAAAGCAACTTTTGGCCTTCAAAGCTATGTAGAGTCCAATAAAATACTGGCTGACAATTTGAAACCCTGGCTGGTCATTGTTCTGAGATTTAATTGTACTTGCTTTACCAAAAATCTTGACAAAACAAAGGGAAATAAATGTTCCTTTATTATGTTTAGCATTCCATTTAAAAGATTTGCCATGTCATCATTTTATTTTTTACATGATGCTGTGGCAATCTTTTTAAAAGATTCATTTATTTTTCATTATTGTGACCAAATAGTTACTTTCACAATTGAAAGGAAACCAAAATTGATACAAACCTATTGCACATGTACGCTTTCCTGTGTGATGCTGCAACAATTTTACAATGTGAGCTTTTTGGGTGGGAGAGCATCGGCAGCAAACTACAGCTGGACACTGACATGCTAGTTCTACAAATTCATGTTCATAATACTTCAAACATACCTATGAAAAGAAATACACTTTATTAATTTTTACATCCCAAATTCTTTAACTTTAACTTACAATTTGTATTTTACTTGTAGCTTACAATATCTATTTGTGGTACATGACTTTATAGCTGGTTTTTCTATAATCGTGACTCTTGTGTATTGTTTTGCTGGTCAATGAACAAAATGACTGCCAAAATGACTGACTGTTGCATATTTCCTCTCGTGAGGAAAACATTATGCTCAGATTGAGCACCTGTTTTGTGCCTTACTACAATAGTTGTAGCCCCTCCAACTTTCCCATGTCCCTATTTTCACTAGAAGGAATGAAATAGAAGGTCACTATTCTATCTTACTGTCATTTGCTGTCGAAACCTGTTATGCCTTGATTATGTGCCATCAAATCAATCACAATTTTTAGCAACTGCATAGATATTCCTTGATATCCTTTCCTCTGCTAACATTTGTCAGAAGATTTCTTCTGTTAAAATGACCTCTGATTTCTATCTCACTGTGTTTGAGAATTTCTTTCCATTTTTCTTTGGTGGTGTTTTTGAGCTGTTTTTTAGGGGGTGATAGATGGTTCCGGTGCTAGTGGGATATCTTCTCACACAACTCTGTGGGTCTCCTGGTTAACTTTCTTGCCTGAAAAAGGCTAGGGGAGTAAACCCACATGTTGTTGTCCTTTGAAATTTACTTCAATTATATCTGAAAATGGTTAAATATGCTTTTATTTCCTGATTGGTATTTGGTGATGGGCAAGAACAGTGAGAAAGTCTGTTTTGTATATACGGAATCTAGTCCATATTTGGCTTACTCTGTTTCAGCTGCAAAGATTAATATGATAAATTGATTTTTAGAACTGGCTGCTGCTTAATTTAGGTAATCCCCATCTCTCACCTTGGATAAAGTCAGTGTTCATGATCCCATTATCAAAAAAGCATTTGGGAAAACATGGAATTCAAAGTAGACTAGCTGCTGAGAGCCAGCTGTTCTCAGGGAAGAGATGTCATTAATTTTAAGATGTCATATATATATATATATGTATATATAAACTGTATCCTCATGCTGACAGAAAGCAATCCATTGTTTAATATGGCTGCAATCCAGCTGCAATAAAGATTCTTATTTAGCACACTGCACTGAAACTCTAGGAGACTTCTGCTGAGTTTGAAACATGCAGCTTTGCTTAAGCTCCGTAAAGTTAGGGACAGGAAATTTAAGCTGAGTTCTGGTCTGGGGAATTTAATAGCAGCAAAGAGGAAGATGTTGCTCACTAAAAAGAATACTGGCGCTCAGTTTAAGATTGCCAAAAAGCACCTAGATGACCTTTCAGACTTTGGATGGAATGTTCTATGAATAGATGAATCAAAAATAGAAATTTGGGGGTTACATGGCTATCTATCTATCTTATAGAAACCAAACACCATTGCATAATAAGAAGCCCATACAAACTGTTAAGAAAACAATGTCACGTGTTTGGGAATGGTTTAGCTGCGCTAGGATCTGAACATTATTGAGGAAAGAAAGGATTCTGCTTTGTTTCAGAGAATTGTACAGAAGAAACCATCAGTTAAAGCTGAACGATAAGTGGGCCATGATTCCAAACATTCCATACACAAATGTCTATAAGAGAATATACAAAGAAGAACAAGAGTAAAGTTTGACTTAGCCAATTCAAGGAACCATAAAAAGGTGGCAAGCCTGAAATAAGTAGTTCATGAAAGGAAATGTTAAATGGTATGGATTTGCAGCAGTTGGTTACCAAGCGCTGGGCCAAAATTCTTAAGTTTTGATGTGAAGGACTAAATATCCATTACAGAAAGAATCTGGTTCTTGGTACAGATGGTATAACCCGGGGGTCGACAAACTGCGGCTCTGGAGCCGCATGCGGCTCCTTGGGCCTTCTGCTGTGGCTCCCTGTCGGGTGATCCCACCACCGGCTGGCCCCGCCCCTCGGCCTCCTCTCCTCGTCACTTTTGCCTAGCCCAAGAAGGTAAGGGGAGAAGCGGGAGAGAGAGAGACCCATTTCCCACAGAAAAAAATAGGAGCTGCAAAACCTTGGTAGGCATGGCTGGGGGAGAGTGTATCATGTGACTGGGTGGAAGTGGCATTGAGTTGGCCACGCCCACCCAGATTTTGTGGCTCTCAAGTGTTTTTTTTCTATGGAAAATGGGTCCAAGTGGCTCTTTGAGTGTTAAAGGTTGCAGACTCCTGGTATAACCAGTGACTGCATCTAAAGGGCCAGTTATTTCCTACACAGTAGCACACTGCACATTGGATGATTTTGTTCATAGATTACATGTATCAAGCACACAAAACTTTGGTGTGACTTCTCTGTTCAGACTCCTTTTATATATCACTGAAACCCGCATGATAATATTGGGAAGAAAAGATATGCAAAAAGGAATGAGTACTTTTTCTCAGAATTGCATATTCAGGACTTCATTCCATTAAAAATTGAGTTAAAAGAGGCAACAGACCAGTCTAGTTGAAAAGTACTAGGCAAAAATGAAAGGCAGTCCTCGAGTTATGACCACAACTGAGTCGAAAACCTCTGTGCCTAAGTAAGACGGTAAGTGACTTTTATCCTACTTTATGATCTTTCTTGCTACAAGGAAGTTAAGTGAATCACTGCTGTTGTTAACCTAGTAACACAGTTCTTAGATGAATCTGGCTTCCCCATTGACTTTGCTTGTCAGAAGGTCAAAAAAAGGTGATCACATGATCCTGGAACATTGCAAACGCCATAAATGAGAGTCAGTTGCCAAGTGTCTGAATTTTGATCACATGGCCATACGGATGCTGCAACGGTCATAAGTCACTTGAGTAGAGCAGGGTTGAGGACACAAAAAATAATTTCTCTAAAACAATCAAGAAACTGGTTTTAAAATTTGTGTAATATAAATAAGTATCTGAAAGGATCCTGTGGCATAGTACCTGTATAAGAAGCACAACTGTCAAAAGTTTTTTTTTTCTTTTGACGTAGCCAAGTGACTTTGAAACTGTTAGGATACCACACCCAGCTACAGGAAGGTTTTTTTCTTTTTCTTTCATGGGACACAGAGGATAACAGGCAAAAAAATGTGGAATGTCTCTGTTGGGTTAGATTAGTATTATCTAACTAACTATGGATAGTATTAGGTGTTTTGTTGATTTAAAACAAAGGTGAACTCTTGATTATACTGCTTGGGACTCCTTTGGAAAGCCTACCAATCTACCTACTTGCACAAATAACATTATCAGCAATTGATGAAAGCTAGGCTATTACCTCCAGAGAGTCACCAGATATTACTAAAGCACAATCATGTTTCCTTCTGAATGCATTTAATTCCAAATGAGCTTCTCCACGGCTGGTTACCTGAATAATAATTTAAAAAACAAAACAAAACAGAGTTGGGAAAGTTTTAAATAGATGTATATATGTTATGAAAATAGAATCTCAATCCAATACAGTAGAAGCTGTAGAAAGTGGAAGAAAACATTAATTTACATACAAATTCATTAAGAAACAACAAGCTTTGCAGCATCGAAGTTATATTGCACTGAGAAGCTTTTCTCCCTCTTGATTTCATATACATTACACATTTACAAAAGGGTTTTAAATTAGAGTTCTTCAAAAAGAAAGTATGTAATGTGGATCAGAAGCTTGAAAATTTATCTCTCCCGCCTCAAAAAAAGTTCTGACAATGATCCATCCAGAAATCAAGCCCTCAGGAATTGAAGAAAGATGCATTTGGGGAAAAGGCAAGTGTGTGAAAGGCAAACACAGAAGCACAACAACCTCATGCCGAAATAATTTCAAGCCTCATGCAGCTAAAATTATATTCTCAATCTAATCATTTCAAATCCTCCTAACACTGAGAAATGTACACAAAATAAATATTTTATATTAAGAACGAATTATTTAAAGAGTGAATAAATCTATTGGATACTTAATAGCCTTCTTTATTTTTTTCCACAAAAAAAATGCCCAAAACATATTTTCAAAAATTTGGTTGAATGAACCGTTGTGTGCATGTGTGTGTTTATGGGATCATAAAAAAGGGGGATTTGTAAACTTTAAGTGCTGCTTAAAACCTCTCCTTTAGATGCTTAATCCAGATCTGCAACTCATTATTATGTAAACTCCTACTGAGTTTAGCCTTGATTTTTCATAATCCCGACCAACATGAGCAGGACAATCCATGTTAGAAGATGCTACAGAGTAGTGCATGCGCAGTATGAACTCTTCTTTTGTACTCCACATTCATGTCCCTTGTGTTATTATTTGCACAACTGTGTTACACATGCTGTATACCATAGTCTTCAATGTATTACCATTCATTCAGTGACCACCTGAAATTATGATTGTGCTAAAAGAATGCCCTTTTGGCCCGTGCCCAAAATTATGTTTGTTGCAGTGCCTTGTGGTCACATGATCAAAACTTGGGTGTTTGGCAATTAAGGTTGTATTCCATTTAATTCTTGGATTATATATAACAAATTTGCAGGACACCAACACATCTTTCAGCTCTAGAAAAGAAGAGAACAGGAGCTAAGAATGATGAGAAAAATATACCAGCAGTTCTACTTACGGGTCTGAAAATATGAATATCTTGGGTCCTAGACACTAAATGGGAACTTTTTGCAATACAAGTCGCAGTCTCCAATTTATCTCCTGTTAGCATCCATATCTATGAGATAATTTTAGAATTTAACTGTTAATTCTTTATTATATTAAAAACTGTGCACATATCTTTCTCAAATTAAGGGGAAAAAAGTAAAGATTCAAATTATTCCTTTGGCTTTGTTTTGCATCAAATAGATGCAGAGTCCAGCTGTAGGGATCTATGGAGGCAAAAGCAACCAGCATTTAAAATTATTCTATCTATTCAAATATGGTAGCTCCTCAGGTCATCTATTACCTGGACAGATATAGTTAAAAGGAGTAAAGCATATGTCACTCTTTCCTTCCCACAAATATGTTTCCATATAATTAGATTCTTGCAAGATTTTATGCTCTGAATCCTGTTATAAATCATAGTAATTCATATTGCAATTATTCAAGGTAAGCATTCAAATATCTGAAATATATATTATACAATTAAACCTTGAAATAACTAAGTTATAAATTAATATTATTGTGCCAATAGGTAGCTTTTTATAAATAAACGAATTCATATGGCTGCCAATCTACCAAAGGAACTCTGAATAGTGAATAGAGATTAAAATGTCCTCAAAATGTATAAATACATTAAAGAAAATTAAGACAAGGTCTGTAAAAAGAAAACCTGAAATTTAAAACCCTGGAAAGCAAATCCTAATGTGTTTAATAATATGATCTGCTCCATCACAACTTCTGTGCATACAAAATAAAATTCAGTTATATAAATTTAGGAGAATGTAAATGGATATATATGTGGATATATTCATGGAAAAATTAGTATGATAACTCTTAGTAAGTATTGTGGTATAGTTACTAAGTTACTATAATACAAAAAAAATCAAATGAATTTTCTGTACTTTTTGCATAAGGCAAAATAATTGTCTCTAGTTAATATATTTAAATGTACTCTACAAAACATTAATTTTGCCTTTTCTTCCTGTCATGCGCTCTCTCTCTCTTTCTCTCTCTCTCTCTCTCTCTGTTCCTTTTACTTATAGGTGTTGGACCAGCAGTGATACATTCCTAGTTGCTTGTATTTCTCATATGAAACAGATTGGATTCTTAGTTAGAGCAACAGAGTAAGAGAGCAAAAAATGTACATAAACAAATTGAAGAATAAAAAAATTATGAGTACCTTTATTCCAGCATTCCGTAGCATTTCTAGTGTTGGCCTAACATCTGCCTGTAATTGATCTTCAACTCCAGTGAGACACAATAATTCCATTTCTCTTTCTAGACTCTCTACAACTGCTGCCACTTTGAGCATTCTGTCATGTATACTTAATTTTGCTTGGTTATATCGACTCTAAGACAAAACAAAATGTAATTTGTAGCCTCAAGTAGATAAGAAAGATTTTTATGTTGTCCAAAATGCAAGCCCTAGAGTGTTATTTGATTCACGGATTCACTTTAGAATCTGAAATTCAGATTTCACCTATGATGTGCATGCAAAAGTAAATGAACTTAAGTAATACCAATGACAGAAAGAAATGTAAATATCCAAATATTGTATACCTGTAAAATTCAAGCTCTAAAGTCTTATTTGAAAGGATTTGCATAGTACTACTACTACTTTTTATTTTTGGTGGCCTGATTTGATTTCGGTTTTTGAAGTTTGATAGAATCAAAGAAACCAACCACACTATCTGAACTGAAGTTTCACACATGACAAGATGTAAATATTTCAGGATTTACTACTTCATTCCTGAAAACTGTGGTACATAATTAACATGAAAGGAGGGTTTTATAGAAAGTTATAGTTTGGTGTAATTGGAAAAGTCATACATCACAGACAAACATAAAGCTTTTGGGACAATTCTTTTCTAATTTACAAACTTTGCTTTGATCAGAAAAGAGAGTCATGCTTGAATCACTAGTCAATGTGAACGATTGTGGGATTTCTTGATATCCCTAAGTCCAGCATCCAGCTGGATGGACTGGCGATGTATGGTCACCGGTTGTGGGATTTGATATGCCTAAGTCCAGTGTCCAGCTGGATGGACCGGTGATGTACGTTAGTGTCAACTAACGGACTTCGCATCCGGTGGGTATGAAACACACGGACAACATAACAACATGTCACAACAAACGATAAACAAAAGTAAGTTTTGTGGAGTTTGGCCACATGAGTTAATTCAAGTGTTGCTTATATTATATGTTATCTTTGTGGATTAATCATAATATTGTTCGGAAATTGAATATTAGTAATAGAGAAAAATATGAGAACAAAAATATAAAAGAGAAACTGAATCCTTGTTATAAACTTACTGGATAAAGGCAAGAGATGTTTTCTGCTATAGAGTGGATAACTTTTAGAAAAAATGTTGTATTTACAAAAAAAAAAAAAAAAAAAAGGAGCAGAAAAGAGCCAGAGTAGTTGATGAGATTGCATACTCAGAGGCTAACCATCTATCTCGCAGCATCCCATGGTCACATAATCACCTTTTGTGATCTTCACTGCTGGCTTCTGACAAGCAAAGTCAACAGGGAATGAGGGTAAAAAGTTGCAAATGCCAATCTCATGACTGTGGGTGTATGGGACTCACCTAATGATGGCAGCTGGGACCATTGAAACCACCATCTTAAGTTGGTGTGATCACATAATGTTACACTTTATGAATGCATTGCTCAGCAAAAGAAGTCTCAGTCCTATTAACCGAAGATTACTTGCATTGTTGTTCAAAAAATCTTGAGTAAGTACAATTATATTCCTAATATTTATAATATTATAAATTATATAAATATTACCTATATAAATACATTATTGAGTCCCAATTGGATTTGTATCAATTTGTTTTTAAACAGAGTGAAATTCAATGTAGAGAAATGAAATTCAAAATAAAGAAAAGTGGGCAACCCCCCCCAATGCACAGGTACAGAATAGGTGGTACCTGGCTCAACAGTAGTAACTGCAAGAGGGAACTTGGGAGTTCTAGTGGATGATCACTTGAATATGAGCCAGCAGTGTGCTGCAGCTGCCAAAAAAGCTAAAACAGTCCTAGGCTGTATTAATAGAAGGATAAACTCAAGAACATGTGAAGTGTTAATACCATCTTATAATGCCTTGATAAGACTACACTTGGGATTTTGCATCCAGTTTTCGTTGCCACAATATAAAAAAAGATGTTGAGATTCTAATAAGAGTGCAGGAAAGAGTAAAAAAATTTGATTAGGGGACTGGAGGATAAAACATGTGAAGAACAGTTGCAGGAATTGGGTATGTCTATAAAGAAGGACTAGGGGTGACATGATAGCAGTGTTCCAATCTTATGGGTTGTCACAAAGAAGAAGGAGTCAAGCTATTCTCCAAAGCACCCGAGGGCAGAAGAAGCAATGGATGGAAACTAATCAAGGAGAGAACTAAGTAGAAATCTTCTAACAGTTAAAACAATTAATCAGTGGAATGACTTGCCCCTAGAAGTTGTGGACACTCCCAACACTGGAGGTTTTTAAGAAGTGATTGGACAACCATTTGTCCAAAATGGTATAAGGTTTCCTTCCTGAGTAAAGGGTTGGACAAGAAGACTTCCAAGGTCCCTTCCAATTCTGTTACTTTTGCTCATTATTGGAAGAATGTATCCACGTCTACAATGTGCACTAAAATAGTCATCCCCTACAACAACATTACTAGCATAGGATAAACTGTGCCATATTAAAACTAATAATAAAAATATTGACACTGTTATAAAAAGCTATGGATGCAGCTGTAGCTCAGAAGATTTAAAAAAGGGGACTACATTATCATCTGCATGGCAGATACCTATCTCCCTCCACCCACTTAAATGGAAATGCTTATGAACATAGTAATGGAAGATTAAACGATTCAGATGAAGCAGATGAAAGTGAGGAAAAGCAGAAAAAGAAAGTTGTAGAAATCAAGCCAATGATGAAGTCAGTGGTGGTGGAGTTCACCTATCACTTGTCTACAGTAAAGAGAAATTACATATGTGAACTAAATAGAGGTTATTTTGCCATTACTGGAGCTCAGCATAATATTTGTCTTTCAACTTTTTTTTACCTCAAAATCCTGATATTGTTCTTCCGTTAAGGATTTTTTGGCAACAACCAAAGTGCGCAGACCTTCTCTTGCCATGTTACCACACTAAAATTGCAAATACATAAATAATTAAAGAATAATTATGAATCATGCTGCAATGCATTGATACAAAAAGACAAAAGATTATGAGGTCTATTTACATTAAGTTGTACATTCATCCACAACCATGCTTTTATTCTTGAGACATCAAGCCAGCTACATATTGTCAACAGTAAGATTATTTAAACTGCCCCAGTAACTCTCCTATTGTGGGAGCTCATTCCCGTACTGTCAGAGAAAGGCAATATCACAATAGATCTGATAAGTGACAAGATAAAAGGAAAACTTGAAACTCCTGCCCAAAAGAGGGAGCCAATATTATCTTGGTGGGAAAAAGAAAAAGGTACAGGAGGATTTAAATACTGATTCTTCAAAAGGGATTTGCTCTTGAAACACAGCAGTTGCTGGAATTATTTCATTAATTTTTCTCAATTAACAACTTATTATGTAAAGTTTTTAACATCTTGTGAGTTTGTGTAATCAGTTCCAGTCATCCCTGTTGGTTGAAGCCTGACACCTCCTGATATTTGAATCAACAGTTTTGCCTTCTATGTTTCTTTGACCCCTTGTCATCTCTATCCCAGATTAAGGAACCAATGCCATGTAGATAATGACTACTTTTACTGTAACACCTATAGTAACAGAACCTTGGAAGTCTGAATGTGCTGCCCTCCCTTTATTTTTGTATGAACTAGAGAGCGGTCTCCCAAGACATTTACTCAAACCAGTTTCTTGAAATGGGCTCAAACCTCACGTGTTTAATCACAGGCCTTGGTAGTAGCTCTTTGTCCTGTCCTTCAAGGCCATTCCCTAAGCCCTCTGCATCCTTCAAGTGGAAATTAAATTAGCTCTGGTTATTTTTGAAGGGCTAATTCAAAGACTAGGGCTGAGGGATTCTTTTATCCCACGGCCACTTGACCTCTGAAGTGCCTGTGCTGTTTTTTGTCCAATTCCTGATTACGGGAATACAGGAAATTACATAGGGAGATTTGGGCTGTATTACAGATGACAAGTAGGTTCTTTTTGTCTCTATCAATCTATCATTTGGAAATGATGTAGGCAAACTAACTGAAGCTTAAAATAGTTGGAGGTGAATGTATAGTTGGTGAAAAAACTGTTGTCTGGTTACAAATTTGCAACCAGTCTGAGGAATGGCTACATTCTCTCTGCATTATCAAAAGCATATGGAAATATGTATCATCTTTTGGAACACAGGTGACATTTTTGGCTAGAAATACCTTTGACAAGCTTTGGCTGGTTTCTGAAATAAGATCTAGCAGAGAAAACCTGTTAAACTCCAGTCTAGAATACTGTAAGGTTCTCTAAATGTATATTTGAAGTCCAAAAATGTCAGCATAAAATTCTATGCCAATATATTTGTAGGGATTGGAAAAATTCAACTCAATTTACTATGGAGATTTTGGATCCAACTTACATTGGATCTTACAGAAAAAACAGTTTCCTACATAAACTTCTCAGTGTCCTACATTAAGCTGCAGAAAGCTTAGTCAGGCATAGTCTTCAGATCAATAAGGCCATAAGGTATAAAGGACGCAGTCATTTTATTGATGTCCTAATGACTAGAATTTCTTCTGCTAAAAAATATACCATGCTCTTTGAACCATGGGTTTTAAACAGTTCCAAATTATTATTTTCATTTCATCAATTTTGCTCTTATTCCAATTTTTATTCTCCTGTTTTCTTTTAAATATGCTTCATTGTTTTCTTCATTAATTTTTTAAAATTAAATTACAACTTGTAGACTACGTCCTAGGTGCAGGATAGAAATACCTTAAGACTATTTATGAAACACATCTATGAATAAAAAAGTAATCCTCATGGAATTGAATAGGCAGGTTCTATTAAACAAATTAAGATGTTTCTGATGTTCACTTTTCATTTTTTTGGGATCCTGCACTCTTCCTTCAGTAAACAAGAAGTGAGGTTTCTAATTAAGTTTTAGAAATAAATCACTTTCCTTGAATGCAATATTTCACATAAATGCACTGGAACAATATAGTGACCACAGCTTAGAGCAGATATTCTTTTTCTCCCTGGTTCTCTGCTTGACTTATTGGATTACATGATTTCCAAAGTCCCTATTCTATCACCATCTGACTTAAGAGTATTTATTTTTAAATATAGTTTCAAAATTATTTTTTCAGGCTATATTGTACATTTATCATACCTGCACTACATCATCAAAGTAGTTGGAATAAGCTTATTTTTCTTTATTAAAATAGTAACATTAAAAAGATTCATTATTTTTTAAAAAGCAAAATTCTGTCATTCTAATGCAAAATGCATATCGATTTGACCTCATAATGCTAAATAAGTTAAGCAAGTATTTTACAATTAATTGTACATCATTATCACCAAAAGTAATTTTTATGACACTTTATTAGGTCTTCAGGGAATTTAATTTATTCATGACCCTGATTAAATCAAATTGCCTGAAGCGGCTATTGATTTATATTGCCAATACCATTATGAACATGCATTGTGTGATTATCACATTACCATATTATCTGTATGTAAGGTCAAATAAAGACAACTGCTGGTATCCAGTACAGCAATATAGTATAATGCATTTATTTTGTAAAAACATATGCTTTCATACATAATTTAAATATATTTTCAGTTACATTTCTGCTGTCCAAGATAAAGCAAAGCCAGCAAAACAGATTGAGCATATATGATATCATGTTTATGATGACTGTTTAGATTTAAAGTAAGATCCTTGCTTTCTAATAGATACTGCATTTTACGTCACTCATTAAATTAGTTTAATCTTTTGTCTCCTTTTCAATTATTATATGAACCTTCAAAATTTCCCAAATTCATTATTCATTTGGGTTTTTTATATTTGATGTAGGCAAGTTAGAAGTTACTGGATTAGAAAAAAATATTATTCAGTTTCTATTCTTAAATTCTACTGTTATACATTTTTAATAGTAAAGTAAAACACTTGCTTTTTCCAAAATCAAAGCAATTGTTAGCAATATTTCTTACCTCCTCTTCTAGCCAATCATTATACTGAACAATGGTGGACATTGCAACATCTGCACCTTTCATATAAAACATTATTTCACTTGTAGATTCATCCTAAAAATAAGTACAGGAATAACATAAGGACAAAAAATAAATAAAATGCTGACCTAAAACCACATGTACAATATTTATTCCTTTCATTTCTAGAATATAGAATCTGTAAAAGTTAGGAAATGAATCAATTCATACTATGAAAATTGATGAAAACAAAATGTATTCTGAAAATATTTTGGATTTATCTTTTCTTCCAGTCCTTATATATTATAAATAGGTATAAGATCAGATATTTTCACCAGGATTCCAAGGAGAAAAGGAAATATTAACAATACATACCCTCACTATGATTCCCATTCGCTTGCTCTCAGATGTGAAAGGGAAAATTTGCAGAATATAGTATGTCAGAATCTGTCCACTGGGGGTTTTCAGTTGCATTGAAGTCAAATCCCTATTCACCAAAGTAAGACCAACACTTTCTGTCCACTGAACCAAAGCTACCTAGATAAAAATACAATAGTGATTATGATCAATTGTACTCTGTAAATCAAAATGAACACAATAAAATTCAGTGCAGTAAAATATCAACAAATAACAAGGAATACAATATACAGTATCGTTCCAATTTTAGCATATGTGCTGCCGAAGTGAGCACAAGGAATACAATATACAAATGGTGAAAGATTCAGTACAACCAATAACTATTGCGTTTTGTATAGCTGTTTTGTATGATTCCCAATTTGGATTGGGCAGAAGCAACTAGACAAAGTACATTTTGTCAACTTATGTACAACAGCATTTTTAAAAATCCCTGATGTGAGACAATATATTGCTTTCATCACCAGCGACCATTTTATATCATTATAAAATTCAATCCTTATTTTTATCCCCCTTCCTTTTTTTCTCCTTTTGTTTCTTTTTTATTAATTGTTTATTCTCTTTCTTTAATCTATTTTAATCATTGTAGTTTTCTTATTGTATTATCACAGATGTATTATTTGTTTGTTACATTTCACTAACACTCTAGGTTAGGGGTGTCCAACCCTGGTAACTTTTAGACTTGTGGACTTCAATTCCCAGAATTCCCCAGGCAGCATGTTGAAGTCCACAAAAGTCTTAAAGTTGCCAAGGTTGGACACCTCTACTCTAGGTCAAATCTTCAATTTTGTAGCCTCTCATTTTTTGAAATAGCTTACTACTCAAAATCAAATCCGCTCCCACACTGTTAAATGTTTCAGGAAAGCCATTAAAACAAGGCTTTTTAAGAAAGCCCTAGGAGGAGATCCAGTAAAAGTTACTGGGCTGTGGTTGGACGCTTTGTTCTCATAACCTTAATTTCTGTTTTAGTAACTTTTGTATTGCCATTTTGATTACTGCTTCTCATTTTATTATACTTTTTGGTATTTTAATCCTTTTATTATAAGAAGAAAATGTAAGCTCTTCAAAGTCCTGTTGCAATGGAACAGCACATAAACCTTAGCAAACAAATAATTAACTAGGGGGGAAAAACCAGTAACCATTAGTAGTTTTATCATTACAAATTTGTATAATTCCCTTTTAAAGAAGTTCATATTGGCAGACTTCACTAAGTAAGGATATAAGAATATATCCTACAATTTAATTTTGTGGAAAATAAAGAATTGGCAATTGTCTTTTTTCCAAAGGATTTCTCCAGCATTTAGCTTCATTCAAATTCTAATAATGTAAAAATGAAAGCATAATTTTTGCCATACTTTGTATCATTTTGTCATTTCAATCCTTACCACTGATAATTTTTTCCTAACCTAGCATACCCCAAATATTGGCTGTGAGGGTGCTCTGATATTAGATTTCTCCTTCTATGCTCATAATAAGGCAGTAAAATCTGATATATTTTCTGGCCTGAAACAACATTTGAAGAGGTATAGGATTTAATACTATATTGAATTAGTACTAGCATGTGCTACCTATGTATGTACTAGAATAAGAAAAATTTTCGGAAATATATTGCTCAAGTTTACCACCATATTGTCTATCTGACTGTATATCTGGCAAAGAAAAGCATTCGGATTCAGATGAATTAAAACTGAATATGCAAATGTGCATATTAATTTGATCCGAATAAAGAGTTCAAGGCAGATAAAATTAAATTTAAAAAACCTTACTGTAATTGAAAAGCTTTTAGATAGAATCTATCTATCTATCTATCTATCTATCTATCTATCTATCTATCTATCCATCCATCCATCCATCCATCCATCCATCCA
>JANHFT010001490.1:251368-264523 GCA_032467955.1 Pseudoxenodon macrops
ATCCATCCATCCATCCATCCATCCATCCATCCATCCATCCATCCATCCATCCATCCATCCATCCATCTATCTATCTAATTTTTATGCTGCCTGTCTCCCCTGTAAGGTGGCTCTAGACTATTACAAATAGTCCTTGATTTATGACTCTAATTGAGATTGGAATCTCCATTGCTAAGTGAAATGGTTGCTAATGACCATGCCACTCAGTGAGAGCATTCCCAGCTGTCCAGATTGTAATAATTAAGCCAGGACAATGCAGTCCTTCACGATTTTCTTGCCCTGTGCAAGCTACCTGCTTCAACTTCCCTTACCTACCTATCTCCTTCATCATCACTGTCCTTTTGGCCACCCTGCACCCCACTGTCTATCCCTGCTGCCTCTGCCACCGCTACTTCCAGTTGCTTCACTGTGTTCTTCTTCCAGCTGCTGAATGGAATCCAAGCAGTGGGTGAGGACCCTATGATGCAAGCACAGCAGAGATTTGTATATTAAATGGAGCTTGCTGGGCAGAAGAGAAGCAGCAGGACGGAGCCAATGAAGGTGGAAGGACAATGGTGTGGATGGAGAAGCTCTATCTTCCATCACTGGTGTGATAGCATACAGTCTGTGGAGAGTGCAGTGGGACAGGCCAGCAAGCGTGGCACAGTATTGCCAGATGAGGCAGGAGAGGTGATGGCAGTGCTCCAGGAAGAGGGTTTCCTGGAGGCACAGCTGAAGGAGTGGCCCATAGCCTTCATCATACTGGAAGCCACTGGTCCTTCACAAGGCTTTGCACGAGGAAGGCTGGGTCAGCCAAGCAGAAGGCCTGAGGTAGATTCTGTCAGTCCTGGGGTTGCCTTTACTTCTCACTGAAGCCTGCAGGGCAGTTCTGTGGGAATACTTCCAACATGAGCTGCAGAGCATGTACTGCAAGAGGATGCTGCAGTGACAGGAATTTTGAGGACTGCTCATAACTACTATTCATGCAGCACTGTCGTAACTTCAAAAAGTCACTGAGTAAATAATCATAACCTGAGGACTAACTGTAGTAATATACATGCACTAAAATGTTTCAAACCATATAATTTTAATAGGAAAAAAAACAATTCTGAATGCAAAATATTATTAAGTACAATAAAAATATAGAGGCGGAAAAGCCATTTTTGTATTCTGCAAACAAATGCAGAATTAAATCACAAAGATTCTTAAGTAAAGCAATTCATTAGAAGTTGCCATTCACAAAGGCCCTGATTCAAAATTAAAATCATCAGCAAACTGCAGGGAATAGAGAGATGAAATATGTTCACACAACAACACTGGATTACAGCTTTTTATAAAACTCAGAATGAAGATATCTGGTGAGTATACACCTACATAGGTACAGCAGATACATCTTCTTAAAGAGATAGAAAAAGCATCTATAAAATGGCTCATCTAGAAAAGCTCAGAATTTTTGAACTAGTTTCCTTCAAGAATAGTCACTAAATATGTATCTGGATATGGAAAATACTAGAAATAGCAGCAGCTGCAGAGAGAAGTTTAAAAAGGCAAGATGGTGGAAGTAGCATTGCAATCCAAGCCCCCCTTTTTGTATGTGCATGCACGCACTGGGTTTGTATTGCACCACTGCATCTGTTATATTGTTTTTGACTTCTCCCCTCATAGACATCCGTGATGAATAAGAAAAGTCATAATCCATTATTCAGTCATTCGTGGAGTCAAATTAATGTGAGCACCTAAGAAATAAAAATGAATCTAAAATAAAAGGGGTTGGGAGACCCCATATGGAATTCTGTGAAAGGTATCTGTCCCTTTCAGTTTTTCTGAATTTTTGTGTATCCTTACCACTGTCATGAAAGCTTCATAAGATCCTATTGGTACAATAAATGAAATTTGAGTGGGGGGAAATGACATCAATGTTTGGTGCTTATTTAATTTACGTCATAAACAAAATCATCCTACATGCCAGGATGGACAGTAGTTGTGAGAGATAAAGTCTTTGTCATCTGAAGCTAAAATGCAAATAGATCATGAAGCAAGAAAAACAAGTCTACAAGTAAATGATTACAGTATTTTGCAATAGCCAAGCCAATATTCCAGACACGTCTAGACCTGAATAAAAATTGTGGGTCTAAAAAAAGCCGTCTGTGCTAGAAAACCTTCAGAAGTTATTGAATTAAAATTGAATTCCTCCATTACATGGAGGAATAGACCAAATTTCCATACAATGATGTGAGAGTCCGATCAATAGCAACAGGAAAATGTCTGATTGCAAGTACTGACCCCCGGAGGTCATAATTTTGGCCTATTTGTGCTGGCAAAAGAGGCTTAGTATCAATTCGATCAGCCAAGGAATTTCTGCAGGTGGGATCCAGAAGAGCCTTTTCTGCCATGGTCCCCTGAACTTTGGAATATCTTGTTGCATGAGATAAGATCTGCCCCCTCTTTTTCAGCCTTCAGGAAAAGCCTTAAAACTTGACTTGCTAACTGGCACTGGGTCCTGAAGGAGAAGCTACTGGTACATTGATAGAGAAGGCAGTCCCGCCTTCCACTCCTTTGCTTCAAAGTTTTTCATTTTAGTTTTATTTTTTTGTAATTTTAATCTGTTTTTATATTTTACATTATTTGGGTATTTGTATATTTTTATTACACTGTAAGCCATTCAGAGTTGCCTTGCATCAAGAGATGGGAGGCAAATAAATATAATAATCCTGGCATATTGCTATTTGGATGAATCTGGGTATGAAATAAATGAATCCATTTATAGTGTTATTGTTCACTCAGACCCCTCTTTAAACCAATGTATTAAGTTCTGATAACATTCATGCAAAATCGGAAAGGAGGCAAATGCTTTTTCACAGAACTGCATTAATATAGTATCTCTAAATTACAATTTTGTTAAAAGATTGCTATTGGAGGAAGACAGCAGAATAAATATAGTTTAAAATGTCATTTTTGATTCCACAAGAGCAACGCTTTTTAAAGTTTAAGAAGCCTACTATATTAGTTGCAAATGATCCAATACTCCAAAGGTTAATTTTCAATTTTCACTGTGAAAGGTTACTATTACATTCTGACCTGTAAATTGCATCTTTCCGTTAATACCCTATCATCTCATTTGTGCCCCTTTGCAACTGAGGACTTGAATGTTCTATATTTGGTGACTCACATCTGTTTATTATTTAGTTTATGCTTGGCTTCACATGCTGGTTGAGTTGGCAGTTTATAGCACAACCTCATTTTAGATAGTCGTACCTGTGTGCACATAAAAATCAAGGAACCAAATCACCTGATTTTGTAGTTATTAGATTACTCTAAAATTAAACACTCAACACTTAACAAAATATATTAAACATGTAAAAATACTTAAGAGAAAACTGAAAATACATTATGTCTCTGATTAGATAAACTGATAGTCGGTTGCTCCTTGAGGTAATCAACTCACCTGCCAGCAGGGCAGTTCAGAGATGACCCAGTCAGTTGTATAATAGCCATTTCTGGAGTCTTTCCAGATGGAAGAGATTAGGAGACAAACATTTTTCAGTGATTAAAAAAGAAATGGCCCCTCAAATAAAATGGGGATGGAGCTGTGACTCCACCCTTTTGCCATCTCTCTCTTGTAACTTCTTCTGTGTAGGCTGACAGTACAAAACAAAATCGGACAGGCCCCTTTTTGCCTGCTTAGAAAGCAAAGAGAATTCTGAATTCCTGACATGGGTTGATTGAGTTTGGCTCCAAATTGGGTATTTCATGTTCTAATTGGGCTAGTTTTGGGCTAGTTTTCAGAATTGATAGGCTGGGTTTGAATGTTTCCATAACATCCCACTCCAAGTCTAGTTAATTGCATCATGTGAGCCATGGATATATAAACATATAACTTTGCATCTCACTTTTTTTCTCTCTTGTTCATTAAAACAATGCTCACAGAATCCATTCATGAACATGAAACAGGACCATAATTTAGTTTATTTTGAATACAGGACCTCTGGACTACCACCAAAACATTTGGACTGATTCTAGAAGCATCTTTTCCTTTTCTGCCTTTTTTTTAATTCTTTGATTCAACAAGATAGGTATTTTTAGGATTTTTTGATTCAATGACAGAAGTATTTTTTCCACAATGCTAAACACCATTCTTGCTCTCTTCTAGAGCTTTCTCTGAGCCTTTAGATCTATGCTGTTGATAAAGGCATAGGGTAAGGAGGAGAGATACCACTTTGGAAGCAGATACATCTCTTCTACTAAAGAGAGAAATGCTTTAATTCCTTTGCCTTGTGTAAGACTTGGAACATTGGATTTTTACTTTATTTTTTTGCACAGGGATGATACATAGAGAATTAAGAAATGTAATCCTTCTGAATGGCAGAGCTAATTTAGGATTTTGCTGTCTCAACTGTTGCACATGTAAATCAGATCTTAATTCTTTTTCTGTGAATTCCTAGTTTCGGACATAATGAAGAGTCCCCCAAGTCTATTGTGATCCGAATCAGTCTTGCTCCACAGACACTAGAGACAAGCACTTCTTCAAATGCTCACAGCTACCATTTTGAACATTCTAACTATCAAAGTGGGTGCTTGTACAGCTTTCAATTACCTTGCCCTTCTCCCCTTTACTGTATTTTTAATACAACTAATTACTCAGTTATGAGAGGAAATATTAGAAATATTTAACATTAAATTAACATTAGCATTAAAACATTAATCACTCCTTCCCACTGATATTATCATATGCACCAATCCCACTGCTGTTCCAGAACTAGTATGAATTTGGACCATAGGTTTAATGCTTCTGTGATTCAAAAAAAGCATAGCATAAATAGTTAAACCATTGTTTAGCCTTTGCCTCAATACATCCTGGGGAAAAAAGAGAACAGCAATTCACCTTCTGACCATTCTGACTAAAATTGCTCTCCAAAATGGAGCCAACCCTACTCCAAATCTGAACTGATTATTCCATGATGTTTCTGGTTTTAGGCTTCTACACAAAAAAGGACAAACTTATAAGATTAGTTCACATGATAAAATCATCCTGCTTGCATAACATATTAATATAGTGTTTAAATGTTCCAATTAATAGAATTATAGAAGTATAAGTTAAAGACAATCAATTAATTTCTATAGTTTCTTTAAAATTGAAATTAATCAATCTTTTATAATAAAGACGGGTTTTTCTGACGATAAGAATTATCTAGATTTTGTGACTTTTGAACCCATTGCTCTGTCCATTTATATATATTTTACATTGTTTATTTCATCATTTTAGCACCAGTTTAACTGAATATACACTACAGACCCAAGTCTGCTGGTGCTGTTTGAGTCCTCATCATGTTTTCTTTCTTTGCTATGCTATTGAGGGCACTAGGAATAGACAAATGAAACTCGCTTTTTTCAGAGAAAATGAAATATTGATCACTTATCATAAGAAACAATCAGCCTGGCATAAGTAGAACTCATGCTATGAATACAGAATAAGTTACTAATCTGAAGCTACAGTAGTTATATGCATTATAATGATGCCCTGATGTTAACTTTCTTTAAAATGAATTCGGGTGCATTTAAATAGCTAGATTTATAGATTCTAGGAATAGAAGAATCAGCTGTATTATAAACTATATCTTGTATCTTTGCTACAGTTTGCTGTGAACTTATTCTGCAAATTACTCTGTATGTTATAGACTCTAAGAATATTATTAGATACCACAGTATACAAAATTGAAAATATTTTATTATTCAAGGTTAAATGCATAAAACTAGATTGTTAAAAGGTGGTTTATTAACTAAACATATTTTGATAGGTCACTTATAAAGTGAAAAAGAAAACATCAGTTGAGCTGTTTTGCTAAATAAAGCTCCAGGGTACAATATTCACAGCTTTATTCAATAAAATTACTTTTAAAATACTAAGTGTGTGATTGGGAAACACTAGCATCATCCGTCAACCAAAGTCCAAGAAAGCTAAACAATGAACCATTTACATTATTTTCCTTAGGCTCCAGTAATTTGCAGGCATTGCATCAATACAGCTCTTTAAAAAAATTATGATGAAGACACGTTCTTTTAAATTTAGTCCAAAAAAACCCCCCTCCTGCAATGAGTTTCAGGCTATTTTAAAGATTTGTGCAACTTTGTCTTCTTTTTAACAATATTTGAAAAATCATTAGAAAAGTTAAATTTATAAAAACATTTAGAAGACTAATTTTAAGGATTACAAAATGATGCTGATTAGTCCACAACTAAGCAATCTAAATCCTGATTGACTGTTCAGCCAAGATTAGCTACAAATGCCTGCCCAAAAAGAATGAAGCTATTTTGCTAAATAGTGGAAAACCAGGGGTAAGCGGAGGCAGAGAACAAAAAGCTGGGTTGACTGCATTTTAAATAGTCCAAGTCTTGGTAGAAAGAAAACAAAGTGCTGTTATTAGATATACAATCCAAAATCTATTTGCCTAAAAATCTCAAAGCACGGTGAGGAGAAATCAAGGCTTTTAAATATATATATAATTTTCCTGAAGTTTTTTAAAATAAAGATTATAAAACTAATACAAACTAAGGTAGAAAAAATATAAATAAAAAAACTATTCAGAAGGTACAGAAAAAGAACAAAAGGAAAAGAAAAAAGCATAAGACAAAAGAAAAAAGCTAACAAAGAGAATAATAAAGAAGTGGCTTTCAACCTTATTCACACCAAGCATAAGCTAATATGCTCTTTTACCCTCTTTTAAAGTTACAAATAAAAAAAAGCTTCTTCCCATACCCTAACTTTTATCTATTTGTAATCCAGAAATTGTAATCTTTTCTGTCCTAGTTCTGCAAAAAAGTTATCAGAAATACCAAATGAAATCCTTAATTTTTTAATTTTATCCTTAATCAAATACCGTATTTTTCGGAGTATAAGATGCATCTTTTTCCCCCATGAGAGAGGGTGGAAATGTTGGTGCGTCTTATACACCGAATACAGCAATTTTGGCCTCCTGAAGCCCTACCCCTGCATCCCATTTTTGCGAAAAATGGCTCCGTTTTTCTCAAAAACGGGGTGTGCAGAAGGTTTGGGAGGCTTGCAGAGTTTCTATGGGCTGTGGAAGGCAAAAACTCCCCTGTTTTTGCGAATAACGGGCAAAAAATGGGACGTTTTTCGCAAAAACATGGTCATTTTTGCCTTACCCCAGCCCACAGAAGCAGTCTGCAGGTTTCCCAAACCCTCTGTATGCCCCGTTTTTTGCAAAAATAGGGTGTGTTGTGGGTTTGGGAGGCTTGCATACTGCTCCTGGGGCAAGGAAGGACAAAAACCTTTTTTTATTATTGACCTCTTTGAAATCTTGGTGCGTCTTATAGTCCGAAAATGCGGTAGTTGTCAAGGTTTATAGTTCTTCTTTTTGCTTTTCATAATCTTAACCTTTAAATCATTTCAATAGCATCACAGGATTTGATTTCTTATCAATCTTTGGCATTCAACTGGAGTCTTCAACGGTTTCACCAGCCTACATTATAAATCCAATACAGGTGTCCTCCAGTATTTCTTGTCCTATCTGTTCCATGTTCAAATCATTTTCTTTACGTAAAGAGGTATCCTCCAAAATTTCTTGTTGCAGCTCTTCTAATGCTAGATCTTTCCTGGATACATCTTTCATGTTCCCATTTTGGTAATACCTATTTTGTTGTCTTCCATCTCTTCAAACACAGTAATATCTTTATCAGGTAAAAAAAAATTTCTTTTAAATTCTCATAATTTTCTAAAAAAAATATCCACTGAATTCTATGTCTTTTCTGATATTTTAGTTACTATTATTTCAATCCAGTTATAAAACAAATCTTTAAAATAAGAAATGGATATAACCAGCTTAACCATTTTAATTCATAGCCATAAACTGAGGTGGGATTTGAACTTCAGCCAGCCAAACTTGAGAGATTTTAAGTGCTCTGGCTATATTTAACAATGGAAACTAAGAATCAGCTGCTGGTTCCTCTTTTCTCCCCATCCAGGTCCATAACAGTGGCAGGATGGTAGTCACTGGATGTTTATCTACCATTCAAATTGTGTAAAATATCGTTTTAAAAAAACATTAAAATAAATGTCTACAAGGAACAGTAGGAATACAATTATGGCCTCAAAAGCTAAAAATCCTTTAGAATAACATCTATGATCAGAAAAAGTTCTCCCAGAAAACAAAAAGCAGGTTTGTGTAATTTGATTAATTAATCCCAACCAAGAATATAGCAACTTCTTAGCCCCATTTCAATTAACACAAGTTTTTCCTCAATATTTTCATTAAAAAAAAACAATACCTTGGCTTGACTGACTTTTATTTTTATCTTGGCAATCTGGAAATAAATAGCTAGCAGAACCATTGATCTCTCCTGATGTTTTTGTTTGCACAAAGGGTGTGGTTACTGACTAAAAAAAGTAAACAAATCCCCAAGATCTCTAGTACTTTTAATATGAATAATATTAGCATTACAACAAGATACAGAGCATATACATATTCAATAAATAACTTGGCCATGCTACCGCAAACAGTCTTCTTCTATCAGACCTTATGCTAAATAGCTTCTTTTCTCTTAAACTGTATTCCCACAACAGCCCATCCAGTCTAATCAAGATCAAGCAGGCATGACCTGTCACTAAGCTAGCAAGACAGGAAAACTTTGGCAAAAAAATGTTCTAAATACAAGTAGCAAAGAAACAGCCCACTTATAGTTTTGCTACTTATCTGACTTGACACATTCATGTTTTGTTTCACATTCAGAACACATTGTTTCATGGTTTGAAGAAAACTTTCAGAACACATGTTTTGTTTCAAGCTTGGGACACTGAAATGACTATGTTCAGATCAGAACATTTTCACTTTGCTAAAGTTAATGGCTTATGAAACCCAACATAAAAAGGTATATTTGAACAGATGTCTGAAATATACTTTATATGGGCTTATAAATATTCCACAAAAGTGCAAAGTAATTATAAATCAAATAAATGGATTAGACACAAATAAATGTAATGTATATAACTGGCATAATACCCTGTGAACAAACAATTGGCTCCAGTACACGGAACCTATGTGAAAACACGATCATGTACAATAATTTGGGAAGGTACTTTACATGGCTGCAATGAACCTTCAGAAATATGTCATTGCTTTGAACAGTACTGCCAAAATCAAAGCACATCTCCAAATGATTTGTTAATTCTGCCACATCAGAAAACCCTTGTTTTCTTGTAAACTCTAACAACAGTTGCTGTATTCATTTGACAATTGTGCACATTAAATTATGGCAGCCTTACCTCATCAGGGCTTGAAGCTTGGTAAGTTCTATTTTCATCACTGAAATCCTGATCTACCTCTGCATATTCTGTTTCTCCAGTCACTCCTGTTCGGGATTCATACACAGGTGTAACATTGTGACACAATGCAATAGCTTTTACTGCTTCATGTATTCGATTGCTGACCGTTTTTCGAACTTTAGGGGCAGAGGACTGCATCTTTCTGGAGGGTGTTGAGCTGGTACTGTTTCCACTAGACTGTGTATTCATCTTTGAAATATAAATAGAACATTCAGATAAAATAGAACTATCAATTTCTTTCATTTCACCCTGGAATAACTGGATTATAAAGTTCTATGTTTTGTTAATTTTAAATTTTGCGCCACATCTTCCCTTCTTTAATTAGGCATCCTCTTTTAATACCTAAGCTTAACTTTCTATAGGAAATGCCTTAATATACGTGCCTTATATATTATGAAAAGCAGAGGTGGTTTCCTACCGGTTCGGACCGGTTCTACTGAGTAGGTAGTAGGCTGCTGGTGACGTCACGGAGCAGGTTCTGTTGCTCTTTTTGGGGGGATTTTTTTTTTGAAATAAATTTTTTCCCAGGAATTTTTTCTTCTGCGCATGCGCAGAAACCAAGTTTCTGACCCTGCGCATGCATCACCATCTTGTTTTCGGGCTTTTAAAAAAAATTGGTGCTTTTTTTACCTGTGCATGCACGCACGCAAGGCGCGCCCGCATGGCGCAGGAGGCAGCAAACCGCTGGCAAGGTAAGTTTAGAACCCACCCCTAGTGTGAAAGCTATCTGAGATTGTTATGGTGGTCAATTTACTTTAAAGTGTAGACATTAACCAAGGTCAGCCTTAAACGTAGGAATAAAAGTCAAGAACACACCAGAGATGAGATTCAGTTCAAGATATTTTCACAGTGCACAGTGGAAACAATGTGGCTACAAGGCTATAAACGTCAACAATTATCTACAAAGCAGGAGATAATTATCTAATGGTTGTTGGTACTTTAATCTCTACCTTCAGCAATAAGAATTTCCAGTCCCAGTCTTTAGGTGAAATGAAATCTAGAAAATTTATGACCTACCTTTCATCATAACAAAATAACCCTGAAGTGATGGGACAAAATGAGATTAAAAATAATAAATCTGTACTTTGCCTCATGTTAAAGCCATAATACAGGATAGCAGCATCAGCAGCAAGAAATGATTCAGCAAGATAAACATCGCCCCAAATCTGAGCACCAGAAAGACAAACTTGATAAGTTTGGCAAAACCACATCTAAACAAGGCAACAAGCACACGAACCACCACATATACTTGAAATAACATTTAGAAAACCATCACATCAATAACTAGATAAAAAATAAATCTTAAATATAGCAGACTTCTTTTCATAGCTAAATAGAACACATTTATTAAGATTGTAATTTGCCTTCTGACCTCAACACGGGATCAAATTCAGTGTTTTCAGTATAAAATTATATAGTTCTAATATTTCTTAAAACTTAAAATGATGACATTTTGTGTATCGTGGAAAGTTAAAGGATTGAGAGGTATATCTAAAAGGGGTGAGCCTTATTGTTGGTGTTTGCATGAAAACTCATATTTTTCCTGAGGAAAAGATCTACTGGGTAAGAATTGGTTGGATCAGATTCATGTATAATAAATGGAAACTGCAAAAATAATGAGAGGACTAGCAATATCAATTATGGAATCTTAATTGTGAAATGGAAATTTTGGATACTTATGGTTATTATATAATTATGATGATCAATCATGGGAACAATCAGATGGCTTATATAATGTTTTATTGTCTAACAATGGACAAACAAATATTTTGCACAATTGTTTCACAAATTGTGTGCTTATGGGTAGAGCATGTAATTGTAGCTAGAGATTTTAATTTAGTCTTCAATGTATTAGTCAATTGGGATAAAATTTCTGGCAAAACCTTTCCTGGAGTGATTTCTATGCATATGTTCAGGAAATTAATTTGGTCAATCCTGTATAAAGACAAATTTAATTAGGAATATACTTTTTCATCAGATTTGTGGAGTGCATGTTTATATTTAGATTATTTCTAACTACCTCAGTTCATAATCAGCAGGCAAGAATTATGAAGATTTACCAGATTTATAGTCATAACTCATTGTGGTTTAAGTCAAGATACCCATGTGATCAGAACATGGAAACTAGCAAAGTCGCAGAACACTGCATCTGGTCATAAATGTGAGCTGGTTGCTAAGGCCTGAAATGTCATATGAAGTGTGTGTGAAAGAGAGAGAGAGAGAGAGAGAGAGAGAGAGAGAGAGAGAGAGAGAGAGAGAGAGCTCTGACATATTATGAGGGCCTGAAGTAATTTTCCTGTCATAATTTCAAATGGTCATTAAATGACCGGTCGTAAATCAAAGACTATCTGTACTGATTCAATTACAATATTATTGGGTTTAGGTAAGAAAACCCATTTTGATGTAATGTAGTATTTTCAAATGGCACAGCTACATGATCCTTAGCTTATCGATCGATACAAAAATAACTGATTTTGTTTTTCAAATAAATAGATGGTGAGCAAATGTGAAGATTGCCTGGGATACAGTTAAGTTATACATGGTAAAACTATGTCTTATCAACAGAACTGTGCTGCAGAGAGTTAAAAGAGAATTCAAAGCAAGCCTTGGTTATCTGTGCTTGGCTCTACCATCTGTAAAGTTAAAAACAGTAGCATTAAAAGATATGCATTCATTTTCTTAAGGAAACGGGTATGTATACATTTAGCCATCTGCTGGAGATTTGGAATGCTTCAGCCATGCAAGAAATTATAGACTCCATCTATTATGCAATTATTATGCATTTAATACTTCATAATAATAAAAGAGGGAACTTGCCAACTGATAAACTTAAAAAAACAGAACAACAACCCAAATCTCTAATGAAAGTAGCCTGCATGCCAGACTAGAGAGTCCCATTTTATATCCCCATGAGTGAGATATGTAGACTCTTCTCCTCTGGATATATAGAACATCTGTAGAAATCTGTAGAAAAAGGCTATTGTCTTCCCAACAGCTTCTGATGAACATTTGGAATCTCCAGGAAGCTGGAGAAGTCCAGAAAAAGAAGCAAAGATATTTGTTTTATTTCTATAGAAGTAAGTGATATGTACATTCAGTCTGGGGGCAGAGAGTTCTTTATCTGTAGCAGTACTTTATTTCTACACTTAAAGTTGAAAAATGGAAAATATGGGGGGAGGGAATCACTTCATTTTTAAAAAAGTAAAGTTTGGATTTTGTTTATTTCTTGTGAGGATGCCCAAAAGTGCCTTTTCAAAAGGCAATTGGACTTTATTTTTTCCCTTGAAGACATTTTGCTTCGCATCCAAGAAGTTACTTCAGTTCATGAAGAAGCTCTTGGATGAGAAACAAAATGTCTTCAAGGAAAAACAAAGTCCAGTTGCCTTTTGAAAAAGCACCTTTGGGACAACCATGTCCTGAATGACTGAGAATGTCCACAGACATCTTGTGAGAATGGTTTATCTCCCTGAGGTTTGGGGAAGGAATCGCTAGTCAGTATGCCTCTATATTACATGGACAGAAAATGGCGCTAAATGTCCACTTACTATTTTGACCCTTTAATTGGCAGAAATGCAGCATAAAATCTGAAGCTATTTTCCTTGCACTTTGGGTTTAAGGGTGAATACAAGGCCATTTGGAAGAGAGTAGTAACAGTGAGAAATACCAATTTGCTAATCCCAAAATAGAAGGCTAGAACAGGTATGAAGGGGTGGAAGGTTTCTGTGAGAGGAATTTTATGTCCTCCAGTCTTTCACCCTATGACAGAGGTGGGGAACTATGGCCCCTTTATGACTTGTGGACTTCAACTCCCAGAATTCCTGAACCAGCATCCCCAACCC
>JANHFT010001492.1:0-12579 GCA_032467955.1 Pseudoxenodon macrops
AGGGAGTGGAGACGGGGGGGAGAGACAGAGATAGGGGAGAGAGATAGGGGAGAGAGGGAGAGAGAGAGAGAGAGAGATGTCAAAAGGGTTTTATGGCTCCCAATGTTTTTTAACAACCAGTTGTCTGACCTAATGATCAGCTGAGTAGGTGTGGCTAAGGGGGTCATGTGACTGGGTGGAAGTGAGTGACGTCTAGTTGGCCACGCCCACCCAGGTTATGTGGCTCCCAATGTTTTCTTTTCTACGGGAAACAGGTCCAAATGGCTCTGAGTGTTTAAGGTTGCAGACCTCTGGTTTAGAGGATGTGACCCTTGATGTTCTCTGTCTAACTTTAATGGCCAAACGTTCTCCTTAGGAGAATACATTATTATGCACACTGTGAAATATTTTTTAAAATAAGAGGTAAGGAAGAAAAAATTAGGATGCCCTGAACACATCCTCTATTAGATATCTATTGATTGATGAATAGGCACAGGAAGAAGGCAGCAAAATAACTTCCCCAACTGATGAGTAGATATCCTTGTAGAGAGATTGCCTTTATTTATTCTGAAATTCATTTGCTACCCATCTTTTCATCCAAGGGCTCTATATAGAGATTGCCATCATACTGTTCCTCTTCAGATTAAGCAACAGTATGCGAAGCAGCAATAAAAATAAATAAATAAAGGAAATTAACTACATAATTTTTAAATAGAAAGAAAAAAACATACAGCTCAATCTAGAGTATATCATGATTCTAATCACTGATTAATCTAATTGTGCTTTTTTTCTTTTCTCTCTCCATGTCATAATCCTGATTTGGCTCAAAGTTAGCATTCAACACAAATTGAATCGTAACTGGCTGGCATATGATGGAAACATTTATTTATTACGTGAAATAACAGCTATCGAGCTTGAGATGCGAGACTTTTGTAAAAGACAAAGAGCTGAATTTATTTCAAATATAACTGAGAAAGAGGAGGTAAGTTAAATATGGTTCCCAGGTTTGATAGTTTGATATATATAAATATATATTTGTCTGTGAAATGTGGCTGAACGCATCCTTCCCTGACTCCATTATCATAGAATGAGACTATCATGTTTACCGATCTGATCGTGAATTCCGAAGAGGAGGCAGTATTGCTATCTTCTATAAAAATATATCTAAATTTTAAAAATAACCAAGTTATGCACAAACATTTTTTTGCTTGAAGACAATAGAGTCATTAAGCTATACGTACCACTAATAACTCCCAAAATCAGGAAAAACAAACTACCCATAACAATAAGGAAGCTCCAATCTAAAAAAAACCTCTTTGGCGAAAAAACAAAACTGGCTACATAGCCAACTTTAGAAGCTGCTACAAGAACTTATGCCAACAGATAAAGACAGAATGCACCAATTATATCAAACAAGAGGAAAACCTCCTGTGAATGAAATCCAACCATGCCTTCTACAATTTTGTAAACAACAAAGAGACGAGAACCATCCCACCCCTAAAAGGACCGAACAATAAAGACTGTAATGATGAAACCGTTAAATCCAACCTCTTCAACAAATTTTTCAGCTCAGTCTTCGTAAACAACAACAATTCATGTCCAATATTTCCTAGTTAAACCACAAACAATTACAACAATATAATACACATCGATTTTACACAAGACAACGTTGGAAAGGCACTACGCAATCTAAAACCATCTCTATCCATTGAACCTGATGGACTATGTGTCTACTTCTTTAAAAAACTTTCCACTGCCCTAGCAGAACCTCTGAGCATAATTTTTGAAAAATCTTTCAGGATTAGCTCCTTACCCAACCTATGGTCACTAGCCACAATCATCCCTATCTTCAAAAAGGGAGACCTTAGCCTAGTTTAAAATTACAGACCAATCTCTTTATGTTGCATCACCTGCAAAGTCATGGAATCAATCATTAACCAATCCATTACCCTCAATTTAGAGACAAACAACCTACTATCTAACAAGCAGTTTGGTTTCAGAAAAAAATTATACTGTAATCTGCAACTCCTACACTGCAAAAACATATGGACTACACAACTCAATCAGGTAAAAGCAATAGATACAATTTACATAGACTTCTGTAAAGCCTATGATTCACTGGTACATGACAAACTACTTCTAAAACTAAAATCTTATGGCATTTCTGGACCCTGCATAAATGGATAGCTGCATTCCTGTCAAATAGGCAACAAGTGATCAAAATAGGGAGCATTCTATCAAATCCTGTATCTCTTAACAGCAGTGTTGCCCAAGGCAGCATTTTAGGGCCAACACTCTTTATACTTTTATAAATGATCTTTGAATCACATTAAACGCAACTGTAGTATCTGACTTTTGCTAGACCAATTCTCGAATACAGCTCATCTGTCTGGAACCTGCACTGCATAATAGATATATTAGACATTAGTACAATCAAACGAGTCTAGAGATATTTCATGAGAAGAGTCCTCTACCTCTCTACTCGCAACAAAATACCTTATATAACTATCTACTGTCGACCTCTCCCCATTTCTAAGAGGTCTGTAAGGGGCATGCATAAGTCCACCAGCATGCCTACCATCCCTTTCCTAATATTCCCTTTTATTCATATCCATTTCATATATTCATAATGTTTATACTTATATCTGTTATCTAATACATGTTTGACAAATAAATAAAATAAAATGTTAGTTGCATTTACATGCAGTTGTAAAACACATTTTTAACACATATTGATCATTGAAAACTACTTGAGTTTTTCATATCTGAACTAAAGATACTTTAATTTTGGTCAACATCTTGTGGAGGAGTTGAGATAGAATGCTATTATCTTGCTGATAAAAATCTCCAATCAATAGAATTCTGTGATATTTGGAAAGCATTTCTAAATTTCAGGAAAGTTTAATGAGAAGTACTTCCTGTCCATTCAGTTTTGTTAATTATTATAGAGCTATCATTCTAGATGTAGTTCTTTATTCCCGGTACCATTAAGAATGTTGTCGGAAGATAGAATTTAAGGCTCTTCAAACCAAAATGCTGAATTGTAATTTTTAATTTAATCTGCCAGAAGGGAAGAAATTAATATACATAGAAATCATAATCATAATAAATTTAATAATATAGTAAATTTCTTCTATAATGTACACCTTTTCAATGAACAAATGCAACCCATAGACTGGAATAAACATGTGACCACACTTTATTATTCCTGGGAAGTTATTTTCTATGTGGGCAATAGTTCAAACTCTTTAGAGTTTACATAAATTGAAGTTATAATTTCTAGGATTACATTTTGTCTTTGTGTTTTATCCAGGAGAAAAGCAGTTGCTTCCAACTGTCGTAATATACTAAGATTTCCTCAATTTCTCCTTTCAACAGAAGAAAGTTACTATCCCACAGATTATTTCACATCTGGAGTGCAGCCTTTTCTGTGCTTGTACAAATTTGCTCTACTCTAAGCTACTCACTTTTACAAGAATAAACATCACTATCCAATTACAGTACATAAAATAATATACAATTATGTTGAAATGTAATATAGAGAATAGTAAACAAGACCCATTATTTGTTTATATAATCCATTATAGTTAGCATCTGTATCATCAGAAATTTTAAAGATAAAAGTAGAACAGGAAGAAGGATTTGTTTTCAAAATTGTCATTCATGTTCACCTTAGTAAATAAACTCAAATTCCTCATTATTCAAAGTTTTTGACATGCACGGCAATCACTCCTACAGTCCCTCCAATAGGAGTCTGCACCACATGGCTATTTGAAATGATCCTTTGAAGCTTTAATTTTTAGTTTGTTACAGTAAAATTACAGTAGAAGAAGACATACACAAGAATGAATAAATGTATACACACAAAGATAGATTTCTACCAAAGATTAGGAGATGCAGTAGAAATTCTGAAATTGCTACTTCCTTTATATTCTAAGATGCTTTTTAAATTGTATATATAGAAGAGTTGGGATCCAATTTTAAAGCTTGGTTCCCACATACTATTGAAATTAGATATAGTGTTCTGAAATATGAGGTTTTAAATTTTGATGCCATTCATTATATATATACAATCTTAGTAAAACCCACTATGAATGAACAAACCAAGGGCACTTAAATTTATTAGAGGGGTAATTTGCATTCATATGTGGATGACACTTAGCTACATCTCTTCACTGTTTTACTTCAGTGCAGCTGTAAAGTTGGTAAATAAACTGAAATTAAATAAAAAAAACAGGCAGTGGAATGTCTGGTTAGGAAGCCTAATGATGCGGGAATAATTTTCTCCAGATAATTCCACTGCAAAATTCTATTCATGGTTTGAAGATTCTCCAGCTGGATACTCCAGTTGCAATTATGGGCAGGAGTACTTATTCTCAGTTGAATTCCTACCCCTCTGTGACCCTCCAGAAATCAGCCAGTGGAAACAGACTCATCATGTGGACTCATATTGTTGTGATTTGTTAGACTGTGACTATTTGCTACAGTCTCCTTTATTTCCTTTTATTTAAAAAAATAACATTAGAAAATCATAATGTTGAGGAGCAGGCATGTAGATGATTGCAGATCTTCCTTCTTGTTATTATCATTATATTTTACTTTTTCAGCAACAAAGTGATGCTTAGTTCCAGCACCAGGACAGCAAAACTCCAGATTATTCTTTTAGATATGATGAGACCATGATTTCAGTGAATTTGAAAATATCATGTGGTTAGCCCCATTATTTAGTTTTCTAGATAGAAGCGATAATAAAGTATGGAAGGTGTGGAATGGGGTGGAAAGCTACTGATGTCCTTTATAGTTGAGAAATCCAACATAGTCATTAAAATAGCATATCAAATAAATAAATACAGAATCCAAAATTATATAATTCCATTACTTAAATTTGATCTGATATTCTGGCTATAACATTCTAAACATTGTCATAACCAACCATGATGATGGTCATATCATACTTTGAATGGATAAGCACTGTTCTTTTCTTTTGTAAAAAAAATAGTGTTGCAAAAACTGCTTTCCAGAACCAGTTAGCAGATCTGGGTTGCAAAAATTGAGATAGGCACTAGAGAGCAGCAATGAGATAAAGATGGGTTTTTGTTGCTGTCTAAACTTCATCCAGATTTCCAATCCAGCATAGCCATTTCTGAGAATTCAGAGAATGCATAGAACTTGGAACAGATCATATAATTCCTTTACAATTAGCACAATATATTGTAAATTTTGTATCCTGTATAGAATGCCATAACATTTATGAATGCAGTTCAAGATAATAATGAAATAATGATGAATAATAAAAACAAAGTATGCTATGATACAAAAACTGAAAATATATGCATTTTACACATGCACAACTACATACATAAATTGTTGTACCATGGAGGGAACAATTCTTCACATTTTTCCTACAGAATAATATCCCAAACCTTTGTTATTTTCATGTCCATTTTTTTGGAAAAATATGAGCCAATATGGGCAAATATGATTTTTAATTAAAAAAAATAAAAAATCCAAAATTTGCCTTGGCATATCACAGAACTGGACCTTGAAACAATTGACTGTACATTGAATGATAAAACATCTTAAATGAAATGAAAACATTTCATTGCATTATTGTCTCTTCATAAAAATCTTTCATATTAAGCCACATATTTCTGAAATCTACTTGATCTATTTTCTTTTAAAGGGGATCGTGTAGATTAACAAAAGGCCTTTGGTATTCATGAAGTACAGTTTCCACAGATTTAAGCATTTATCATTTTGTCTGGGTCTTACCAGGAATTAAAGAAAATATCTGTGGATATCAACAAAAATCTATCATTAAACCTGGTATTCAGTTTTAATGATTTCATTTTATTGTGTTGTGTTTTATTTTCAACCCCTTTCCTCATATTTTGATTGTTTGGATTATAGTTGTTTTGATTTGTATTGTAAAAAAAAATTCTGAATGTCCTGTGCTGCAGAAAGAAAATAGCACACATATATAAATTAATAATGCCTATGACGTTTAGTACTTTCAAAGACAGCTGTGGGTTTTTTTTTCATGTATTCATTTTGTTATTCAGGCTATAAATTTAGTTGTTAATCTAACAAAGTATGTATTTGTACACTTCTGTTTTATTGTTAGGTTATTTGAATTGTTTTAATGTAGTTATTAGTTTCTACCTAGAGTAAATTACTCTGGAAATGTAAATAATGAGGGACAATGTCCTTCATCCCACAAATAACCATGAAAGCAGAAGTCACACCATATGCTCTGGTGTAATTCTTACCGTTGTTTTTAAGGCCACAAAAAGTGTTAAAAATAATTTAGGTTTGCCAACTTTAAATGCCAGTGAAGTGCATTAGCCAGCATTTGGGAAAGTATGAGAACTCGGAGACAGGAAACATGATGATACAGGTTGTTAAGCATAAGCTTCCTTAAGTCTTATTAAATAAATCACAACCAATGTTTATGGAGATTCTTAGCCATCCAGGTCATGGTTGTCTAAATGGTGCTTTTTCAAAAGGCAACTGGACTTTCTTTGTTTTGGCTTGAAGATGTTTTGCTTTTCATCCAAGAAGCTTCTTCAGTTCTAACTAATCTTATGATAGTTAGATTCCCACAATATGCAAACAAACCACAATATAAAGTGGTTTGTGAACCTTATCGTGCCTCTTTTGGATTTCCTTTTACAAAATTGTAAAAGGATTATCAGGCCAGGTTGTTTAAGAGTTATATTTTTAAATTATATATTATAAATTTACAAAGGAAGCCTCATCCAAAATCAGATCATTATCTGAAATGATCTGACGGACTGATACTTTTCATTGCAAAAATAAAATCAATCCACTAAAATATAATCCCCAAGATTTATTTCAGTGTCTTTCTCCACACAATCCTTTTTACTGAGCCATGGATTTCATTGGAGTATGAACAAATGAGAAACAACAAGAACTCTAAGAACCAAACTATCATCATCATCATAAAAAAAACACCACACCAAATAATTAGGTGGAGATCTGAGGTGAAATGTCTCAAGGGATTTTTGAAAGAGAGGAAGTGGACACCCTCCATATCGCTGGGGAGATACTTTTCCAGAGGTAGGCAACACAATAAGCGAAGGCACACTTGTTATTATTTATTTTATTTATTTTGTTTGTCAAGCATGTATGAGAAAACAAGTATAAGTATAAACATAACATATAAACATATAAGTATAAACACAAGAAATGAGTACGAATAAATGGGAACAGTAGGTAGGCATGCTGGTGCGTTTATGCATGTCCCCTTACAGATCTCTTAGGAATTGTGTGAAATCCATGGTAGACAATTTCAGATTAAAGTTTTGGGAGCTTGAGAATGTAACAACAGAGTCAGGCAGTGCATTCTCGGCTTTGACAACCCTGTTGCTATATATATGGACATACAGAGAAATGCTCATACTGTTACACCACTATATTTTGTGCCAACTGTAACTTATGGATGGCCTTTAAGAACAACCCAATGTTTAGAGCCTTGCAATTCTCTAATTGTGAAGTGAATAAGGTACGAGGAACTATTCTAGGGGCCAACCAGTTGAGAAAAGCGTGAATTGGTGCATAAAATAAAATTGTGCAATGGCTATCACCTGTTCTTCAAGCTGTAGTGGTGAGTACAGGAAGGAAGGCTAAGTTGTATATGAGTCTTGAATGGGGAAGTGCTACCCCAAAGATAACATCCTCAACAGCCCTGTCAGAATTGAATTAAAGTCTTTTTGGCTGTATCCAGATCTGAACAATCTCCAGATACTGACTCAGCTTGAAGTTTGAGATATAAAGGTGCAAGTTATCTAGGAGGGAGTTTCAGTTTGTCCTGGAATATTTTTATTTTTCCTGTTGTTGTTATTAATTTTGTGCCACCTAGAATTATTGTATGAAATGAGTGGACACATGCTCCTCAACTTATGACCATAACTGAGCCTAGCATTATGGTCATAAACCATTGCAGTTGTAAGTCAAGGCATCATCTGACCAAATTCAAAGTAATGACTTTTTTATGATGGTCATTAAGTGAGCACCATGGTTGTTAAGCGAATGCATTTTCCCCAAGGGACGTTTTTTGCTGGTAACTGGAATTAGTGCTGGAAACCAGGAAAAAGCATTATAAATCATGGTCCTGTGACTGAAGGACATGTAAACGGCTGTAAAGGTGAGTCAACTGCCAGGTGCCTAAAAAGTGATTGTGTGGCTTGGGGTGTATATGCGGATGTGTGGTTGTCACAACTCTGAAAACAGTTGCAAGTAGTACTATCAATAGTGTAATCTGACATAAATTCAAAAATTCATTAAGGGGTTAGTCATACATTGAGAACTATCTGTACATTCTGTAAATAAATAAATACATAAAGCTAGGAATCCTGAAATCGAGGAAAGAGGTGAAATACTCGAACGCACAGGAGTGCATATAGAGACGATACAGCATCTGAATATTTTGTCTTGGGAGAGCCTTAGAAGCGTCTGCTTCCACTTGATCCTGCTTGCTAACTCCTCTTTGCAGTCTATTTTGTGATGTCAATTTTGTTTTCCCTAAAGTGTTTACAGGCACCTTTGAGATTTACAGTATTTCGGTTTTTAAATTCTACCTGATAGAAGAATGATATAATTACGGTATCTCCTGATAATAGTTTCTATTCATAATTCACATTGATTATGTTTCAAAATATTGGATGTACAAAGCTGTCATTTATATACTATAAAATCTGGAAAATAGCTGGATTCAAAAAATAAGTTTAAGAGGATGAAGATCTCTGAATATTTTCCAGACTGTCAAAAAATCTTTCTGAGGTGAGAAATGTAATAACATAGTTAAGGTTTTGGACTTCACTCAATAATGGAACTCACTGAATGACTTTAGACTGGCAACACTCTTCACATATCCCATGGGACTCAACTATATGAATAAGATTGGCAGAATTCCTCCTTAATTCCATCCCTAAATTCTCAGAGAATAAGTAGGAAATGAAGTTAATGAATGAAAGCATAATCTTAAAATGATAGAGAGTGCCATTTTGAGTTTATCACATGTCTAATGGAAGATGTACTTTTGAATATTAGAGGAATGAGAAAAGCTTAATCCTAAAATCTTTTTCCTGCTTTTATTTTCTGGCCCATGAAATTTTTAGAGCTATGCAAATAAGTGTATTTCAAAGAACTTTGGTGCAAACAAAGCACTTCCCCTTGAAACATTACTGCATGTATATCTTCTAGAAAGCTTAGGCACGTGCTGTGAAATGTTGTGTTTGGATATCTCTGTATGCACTCACTACATACTACATTTCTACTGTCCTTACCAGTAAAGCAAAGTGGCTGTTTGTGCACAGACATGCTTGTAGGCAGCCAAGCACAGAATTTGAAGTAGTTTTTCTGTGCAGGCCTTCCACATAGTATTCCAAAATATTTTTAAGCCTTTGTACAATCATACTAACTTTGTCTCAAATATGTTTCTGCAGTTGATTGGCAATTTTTGTATATATATTTTATTAATTCAAACTGCTGACATTTGGCAAAATGCAGATGTTAATATTTAATCTGTGTTTAAGTTCAGGTCTAGAGTTGTCAAATACAACTTGAAAAGTTCATTGTAAAATGTCTATAGAAGCAATTTCTCCCATCTATAAATTATACAGTAATGCCAGAGCACTTGAGACCAAATACAACTAGATCATTGCACTGGTTCCATTCCTTAGTATTTTTGTATTTTATACTATTTTACCACAGAAATTCAGACAAATTCACATTTTTAAATCCAACCTGCAAATCTTGTCATGTCATTGTCCCCAAATTTAACCTTAAACTGTGGATCCTCACCCCATTCCTAAGAGGTCTGTAAGGGACGTACATAAGTGTAACAGTGTTCCTACCATCCCTGTCCTATTGTCCCCATTTATTCATATCCATTTCTTGTGTTGATGTTCATGTTTATACTTATACCTGTTATCTTGTACATGCTAGGCAAACTAAACAAACAAACAAACAAAGTTTTGGATTCTAACATTTTAGGGGCCATTGACTGAAACTGATGGAGCATCATGCTTAAATTACAATTAAAATTGGCATCAGCTAACAGGAAATATTTTATAACATAGCTGAATTCCTCTGATTGATACAGGTCTGAAGTATAATTTTTATAATTAGTTTAGGAGAATGAGGTACAAAATAATCCAAAGAACAGAAGATCTAACTTGCTACAGAGACTGAATTTCATCCTGGCTGACCATAGATTATTTTAGCTAATTACAGATTTCAAAGGCTAATATAATTATAAAAACTGTATCAAGCATACTGCACATGCATCAATTTGGTGAGTCAATTTATTTCATTAGATTAAAACTGCAGCCCTATGTACCTAATTTGGTAGCAGTCCAAACTGAAATTAATGGGATTTACTTGCAAACAAATACTGAGAAGTGTGGTTCTCTTCACAAAGAGTCTATGCCTGTATGCAGTCTGCTTCTCCTTGACACATTGTTCATATGCATCAATATGCTGATATCTTGCTTTTTACTTAAGTACAAAGTAGTTTAGGAAATAGCAATGATGATCTGGAAATAGTAAGCACAGACTATAAGAATACAGTGATGAAACAAGCAAAGTTACAATACGATAAACTGGATATATAACTGGATATATACCAGGAGCCAGGAGAACCCTTTACATACTGGCAAATTATTTTTTGTGCAACTTCTCTAAATTTGTAATCCTGATTTCATATTTTTGTACTAGATGACATTTCTAGTTAACATGTCAGACAGTGCTGTTGTAAAGATTATAGTTATTTAATCTACATAGGACCAAGTCATGAATAAATGTCAGCAACCTGTCCCTAATGACAGAAGATATTTTTTTGTTTTCCCTAAGAGTTGAAATGAAAAGAAAGAGCTATCATAATTCCATAATATATTTGATTCCAAAGCGTATGCTGCATCCACATATTGATATTCAATTATATTGTTTGTAAAATTAGTAATCTGTATCCATCATGGTTTAGAGGGTTAGAAGGAAGTATAGAATTGAATGTTATTGTCACAACTTTGATAGTTATATTAATCCTGTTCTTAAAAGTCAGTTTGTTGCAGAACAGTGATTGCATAAGAAAATATATTAATAGCATAAAATAATAATTCCTAAATGACAAAAATAATGTTCTGATTTATTTGGGTGAAATAAAAATAAGCACTGTATTTAGAACAGGGAAGGGCTTACAAAGTTGTCTATGCATATTTCTTTTTTCTTAAAGACAAAAAACGATTCTTACTCAACTTACTCTTAATAAGTGTCTTGGATGTTTGTTCTTTCAAAATAATTGGGTAGTGTGTTTGTAAAAGTACTTACCTAAATTCTAACATTTGCGTGTCTGTGTCTATTTTTCTTTTTTCTATCTCACTCTGATTTTAAGATAATAACAGTTTAAAGGGTAAAAGGAGAAAAATATCAGTTTCATGGAAAACTGTGTTAAAGGAAGCCACTTGGAGGCCTAGTCTGCACTTGGCTATTCAAGGAAGGTACGGTAGGTCTGGTCTCAAAGGAGGATGGTTTTTATCACAGAACTAGAAGTACCTGGGATACCCAGCTATGCCTTTTGTATGTGTCATCCATGCCACAAAGACTTAATGTCTTTGGCTTAATGCTCTGGCTTTCAAGTTCAAGGCAAGCATTCAGATTTATATATTGCACAGTCATAGTTATAATCATGCTCATTTTTCAAACTGGCAGCTAGCCAATCTTATTGGAGACCAAGATGAACTCAAATTAAGTCAAGTAACTATTTAGCTATTATGTTAAAGAAAATTGATAAGGAAGACACTTTCTTCATTAAATTCAAGTTCCTGGAGGAGATCCAAAAATGTAGAGTGGAGTACAAGGAGGATCAAAGGCTGAAGGAAGAACAGATTATCACAGTGCAAAAAACATTATATGCCTATACCACTGAGCAAAATTGGAAGATGCTGCCAAGTATGCTGTACCCTTGTTTAAATTATACAATAAATGTTGGTTTAAAAATGGAGATGGAAACTAACACTAATTCTGTTGTTTCAGGAAACGAGGCTTATGTCACAAGGTAGATCTTCACATGTTTATATTCTCTATAGTCTAGATTTTTGTGTGACTAAAAAGGACATACTCTTTTGTTTTCATACACAGTGTTGCAAACCAGGTGGCATTTTATCGGTTTCTCAAATAAAATTAGCAAATGAATATTAAATATTATAAAAGACCAGATGACCATAAATAGACCAGTTAACCAAAACAGAAGACACTAGGCTGAAGAAATCTTGGGTATATGTTCTTAAATATATCTGAGTTAGTAAAATGTTTTAATTTGATAGTTTGTGCTAGGATTTATATTATCTTTATAAATTTGCTATTTCCATTTCTTAGGTTTATGATTTATGATTTATTTATACCAAAGGTACTTTTCTACAGTTTCCAAGACACATACAATCCACTGTGCTATCATTGTCAGGTTCTGCAAATAAAGTTTGTTTGTTTGTTTTGTCAAGCATGTATTACATAATATATATAAGTATAAACATAATTTGAATACATGAAATGAATACAAATAAAAGGGAACATTAGGACAGG
>JANHFT010001492.1:12679-26830 GCA_032467955.1 Pseudoxenodon macrops
GATATGAGTACTCCAAGGTCCTTGACAGAGTGAGGGTCGTCTACAAGGTCATGTCCACTCAGCTTGTATTTTGTGTTTTGATTCTTTTTGCCAATATGCAAGAAAGAGCGTTTGTTGGTTGAGATTTGGAGTTGCCAATTGTTTGACCATTCTGATACAAAGTCAAGGTCTTTTTGAAGGGTAGCAGCATTGTCAGTGGTTAATTATACACTTGGTTATAATTTGGACAGGTATAATAATTCCATTGGATTATGGGAAGATTAGATGATTAAGAAATACATAATCAAATAAATATCCGGTTTTGCATTCTTTTTGGGAAAATAAATCAACATTTACATTCCTACAGCCTGTGTAAAGGAAGGCTTCTGAACCATATTTTCCCTACTCTCCCCAGTGATTCCATACTTTGAGAATGTGCTGTTTTGTGCAAAAGCATACTGAATGAACCTGCTGTGTAGAAGACCAGTCTATAATTGGAGGGTAATCTTTTCAGTGTCATGCATTAAGCATTGTCTCATTTTTATATTCTGTTAATGCAAGGCATCAACTGAATTCCCCAGGGTGCAAACTCATTAGCTGCTCAGCATGGAGGTTTCCTTATATCTCCAATACAAAGTCAAAGAAAATGTGAAATCTTGTAATAATAGCTTGGCTCTTCTCCAGGATCTAATTTTAAAGAAGGGCAAATAAAACACGGTTTCCAGAGGTGAGCTATGTTTTATCAGCTGCAGCTGATGTTGCAGACGCAACATCAGCTGTGAAGTCAAGCATGCTGTGAGCACATGATAAAATGTTTGGACGGAATGCTCTCCTTGGAAGGTGGCTTTGGCCTGCTTTCATGAAATATTCAGCAGTCAGTGTGCATGTGTACTTAAGGCATTCAAAGGTCTGACAAAAATCTTAAAGTGATTTATATTTTTATTCCCTTCAAAAGGAAAGGCTGGGCACTTGTGCCGATTTGCTCATCTAGCTCTAAAGTAGATTCAATTGCACAAATGAAAACAAACAAAATAAATTGATGTTCAAACAAATTCGGATGTAGTTTGATTTGCTTGTGATATTTTGGCACTCTCCTTTGCACTAATATTAAAAAAAGTAAATGAAAATAAGTGGAGGCTATCCACAAAATAGCATGGCTCATTGAGATACTGTTATATATTTATATAACACACACACATATGCACACACACATGTAATGACAGGAATATTGCTTTAGCTAAACACCAGTGCGTTTTATGTAAAAAATAGTTTCCTGACTATAATCTTACCCTTTTTGAGCTAAAGGAAGTATCTTGTTTTAAAAATAGAACACAGTGAATTAAATCTTTATCTAAAGTTTCTTTTTCATAATCTAGCCAATAATAATAATGACAAGGAACAACTACAATCTGAAAAATAACAGCTTGTTTTGATTTCTACAGTACTAAGAAAATATAAACAACAATAATCCTTATGGCCAATATCTGCATGAAGCTGGCAAGTTGTGAGATATTAATATTATGCAGAAGATACCCAACTGTTTATATCCACTCTGGACTGTGCAGGAAATGTACTTGTTGTTAAGATTTGTTAAGATCAGGATGAGTCTAAAAGGATCTGAATGGAGCTGTAGATCCAATCAATCTCCTGGTTTGTGAATTTGCTCTGCACAGATCCTACCGAGAACCAAAGATTAAAAATATGAAAATGCTAAAACTCATTCTGGAAGAGGAAGTGGAAGGCCTTGGCGCAACTTAATCTTGACCACTGTTCCTGGAATGAAAGGCTTTGTTATAATCACTTGTGTCCTTAATTATTTTGTGTCTGAACTACTACAGCTCACTCTGAATAAAGACTTTAGAAACTGCAGCTGAGCTAACCTGGAATGAAGGAGGAAAACACCCTGACCTAAATGACAAGTGGAGACCAGATCATCAGCTTGAATAAATTTTATTGAACTGTGCAGGGAACAGAATACAAAATTCTGTCCACTAAAACAGGGTGAGGCAAATGCTTATATAGTGGTCTTGTTTAGATGAAAAAGACAGCAACAGAACCAACTCTCAGACCAATCTGATATTTTTAGCATTTATTTCATTTTTAATCAACAAGCCTTGAGTAACATTCAGGAGTTAACTTCAAGATCTTTCTAGTAACTAATTCTTGAATTTGCATTCAAGGGCCAGAGTAGCTGTTTGTAACTTATTGTATATTCTTATGCATTTTTCCAAGCATTGTTATGTCAAGTTGTCTTGGTTAATTTTCTCTTCAGTAGCAACAACCCACGTGATGCCACTACTGCAGGAACTGCATTGGTTGCCACTAGGCTTCCAAGTGGTGGTTGTCACTTTTTAACTCCAGTGTGGCTAACAACATGGGTTGTATGGAATCTGTGCATTCAGTAATAATGATGATGAGGGAATAGGTTTCCCCAAATTGTGGGTGTTGACTTCAGGGATCCAGTAGACAAGCCTTTCTATACTCATCCAGAACATCTTTTTTATTATTTATTTATTTACTTATATACCATATTTAGAAACCACCCGTCTCCATCTAGGGTGACACTTGCTAGCGTACAAATAGACATTTCTTATTTCCTTCTGTAAATCTCTATGCCTACTTGTGTCTCAGAGGTGATGTGAGCTTTTCTCTTCCAGAGTGCCTTTTGGGAATGGAAAATAATGTAAGTTTAATTCCTGAGTTAGGGGTGCCATGGGTTTTCTGGAGAGTGGAATTATTTATGGAGGTTTGCTGGTAGGATTATGTCTACCATGGTAGGTTCTCAGTCATCCAGGTCATGATTGTCCCAAAGGTGCTTTTTCAAGAGGAACTGGACTTTCTGTTTTTTCTTTGAAACTGTTCTTCAGCTCTGGTAGGATTAGTTTGTCATATGTTGCGCTGAGTTACTGCATGAATTTAGTTTGATAATATGACTCCTATATAATCTAGCCAACTGTGTTATTTAATAACTCATGAACTAAGCAGTTAAAGACTTGTATAAGACTTAAAGTCTTATGCAAATTGAATACAATGTACCTAAATGACTGTTCAGGGAACAAACCTTTGGGACCTCTATTCATATACAGTAGATCTGAAAATTAATAATTTTCATTTACAATTTTCCACTTGTAGCCAAAATCAGCATCCTATACTTCCAGCAAGGTTGGACTTGTCTTGACAGATCATTGATCTAGAATTCTGAAACATATATGAAAACTATACTTTCAATAATGCTTCAAATAAGATGAGAAGATGAGAAGTTTCATACTTTATACAATCAAAACAGAACAGAACAAAAAACCAAAGTTCTTTTATAAAAGAAGTTACTGATCTGTGTGTATAGCACTATTTTTCTAATGAGATAGCTGGGAACAGCATTTGACCAATTTGTTTATATCATGGACCTATAACTATTGAAAAACAAACTGAATTTAGGATTACAGACTGTAAAAATGACCCAGTTTTAATTGTGCCATAGTGATATTCCATTTTTACTTTCCTTCATAAACCATTGAAATTGGGAACAAAATAAATTGTGGGGAGATAACATTCATTCAAATATAAACAATGATCCTACGTTCCTAACGTTTTTCACTCCTCCCACTTACACCAACAAATATTAAACAGAGATGTTTTAGAAAACATTGTTCCACTTAGAGTTCAGTAGCTTTATTTACAATACTGCAGCTTTTGCATTGTCAGTCTTTCCATTATAAACTGCAGTTTTTACAATTTTACAGCTGAGTTGTAAAAGCTGCCTCGATATATTACTTGGCAAGCTATATAGGAGTGAAATTGGATTTTTCTTTTCTTTTCAAGGGTCATAGAATTACAAAAACGTTCAATTTGTAAGTTATTATAATCTTATCCTGTTTCTCAAGGAGCTAATAGAACTGTTTTGAAATATTATAACATATCAAGTCTGCTTCCAATCATTTAATCAGTGGCTATCCTGTGATGTCTTGATCACATAGAATTTTGATCAAGAAAAGATCAAAATTGAACATGTAATTACCACATCTTCAGAAACTATATTATATGGCAATAAACTATACAGTTATGGTTTATTCCAGTTATTTGTTTGAGTGGCGTGGTTGCCTAGTGGTGAACACACTCATTTCCCACTCAGAAAGCTGAGAGTTCAATCCTAGGTAGCAGCAAATATTTTTCTCCTAGGATGCAAAGAAAAAATATCTACTGTGAACTGCCCATGTCATTAGGAAGGGCATCAGGCCAGCAAACGCTCAGCTCCATCCAGTTGCCCTGACTCTACCCTGAATTAAGGGAATTATAGGGCTGTAAAAAGGGGAATTTTATTCTAGTTATTTATCTGTTCCTTGACTAAGTTTTTTACTTAACTGCTAAACTAGATTAAGCAAAATGTGAGGTCCTAGGCTGTAAGAACACTTTTCTGAATTAATTAAAATATCTGTTGAATTGGATTTTGTCTTTTTTTGCTTGAGTAAAACAGAATTGCTATAAGTCAGCCTCATGTCTGGAAAGAAATTGATTCACAGAAGAAACCATTTAACATTCAGGGTTGTACATTGAATTGGATCACATTTCTTTAAGATTTAAGATTTTTGCACAGAAAACAAAAATGGCCAGTGAACTATGATCTCTGCTTCACCATGGATTTAGCTTTAGAGACGTCTCTATATAGTGCAGCTTTTCCAACTGAATATCTTATATATGTACAGTATAACTTTACCTCTTCAGCAAACCCAGGACTGGTAGATTCTGGGAATCAAAATCTTGTAGGAACCCAATTGGGGCAACTTTTCCCAGGTATTCCAGCATTTAGAGAATCTATTCAACATCAAACAAAGCAGCACTGAAAACCAATAAAAGCAGTGAGATCCCCTTTCCTATTTCAACTGCACCTATTTGTGAAGCAGAAAGAAAATATCTAGCTAACTTGTAAATAACTGAATAATAATTAGTACTAGTCTAATGTTTAGATCCAAGTTGTTGAGCTGTATTAAGGAAACACTGACTTTCCCTTCACTTTTAATGTATTTCTGCAGCAGCCTTTGAGTCCCTGCTTCGTTTTGCTGAGAATCACACCGCTTCTCTTTTTGAGACTGTCTACAAATCCATGTCGAAGGAGGCAGCTGAGCCTGTGAAAGAACTTTTTACAGACCTGTCTCTCTACCTCTTGGGTGCTCAAAACAGAGTGGAAAAAGCGTTTTTCCGGTTCTTCGACAGCCTCTTCCCTTTGGTTTATACCTGCTTGATAAACCCTGGCATGATGGACTTGTCAGAAGAATATATGGAATGCCTGCGACAAACACGACAAGACATCAATCCATTTGGACGCTATTCCAAAGAAGCTGTTATGGAGCTAGCAAAGTCTCTGAGGGCAAGCAGAACATTCAACCAGGCCCTGGGAATGGGGGTTGAGGTGCTGAACGCCACTGAACATGCTGTTTTGACCAAAGAATGTATCCGAAGCCTTGTGAAAATGCAGTATTGTCCTCACTGCCAAGGTCTGACCCTCATCAGGCCCTGTGAAGGGTATTGTCTAAATGTGATGAGAGGTTGTTTTGCCAGTGTATCTGAGCTGGACATTCATTGGAGGGAATATATCTATACCCTGGAATACCTCACCAATGAAATGGCTGTAACTCATGACCTAGAACTGGCACTGCTGGGCATTCGGTACTCAATCAATGAGGCCATTTTACAGGCACAACTTAATGGACCCCAGCTATCAGCGACTGTAAGTATGTGTACTTGATTTATTTCTGTCCTGCTTTTAATCTTTGAGGAATGCATTTACTTTAAATTTCTGTCTACTGCCGCTTAAGTAAATAATCAGGTTCCCTCCCTTTCTCACGTGCCTGTCAGTTAATAGAAAGCTTATTAAGATGCATCTATTTTAAAAGATAGAGAAGCATTCCTAAGTCAGAATGTTAGCAACCATGTTGGACCATGGAAAAAAGAAATACCAAAGCAGTAAAATAAATAACAACAGTGCGTTAATCAATTAAGTGTGAATTATCAGCACACTTATTTGTCTTTTATGACTATTTTAATCTAGAGTGTAATCATAATGGTGAATGAGAAGCAAAATGTAGCAAAAATATCCATTTGGTCATCCCATTATTATACTATTTCTTCAGTTTATTTTAACAGGTAATCAATACAAAGAACTTATAAAAACTAATCAGTTATTTATTATTATTATTATTTTTATTATTATTATTATTTTAGCCTACGGTTAATTAATATTTTTTTGCTGATATCGTCACCGGAGATTACTGAACACTAAATGTTTCCTTAAATTCAAACTTTCCAAGGGATTCTGTTTCTTTATGAGTAGAGACCCTGGACAATTTGTTACTTTAGGATTGGTTAGTTGCTTGTCTTTCTTTTCTTCAGTGCTGAGAGAACCACTGGCAGACTTATGTTTGTGTGGTGCTATATCTGGATGTTTATTAATAGAATTGGTACACTTGGGAGCTAACTGAGTGAAGAAGGATTGAAAGATTGAACAAGTGGAATCTGAAAGTTGAATGGTATATAAAAGCATTACATAGAGTGCCACTGTTGAACAAATAGCCGGCCTTTAAATGAAAAAACATCAACACATTCTACTTTCAAAAGACCTACAACTGTCTAATTACCTTATTGCATTGTAAAACCATTCACGGTAACTTAAGGAATGAAGTTTTTGCTTCTTTAAGAACTCTCTTTCATCCTGCCTTTTAGGCTGCAAACTAGATAATTAATTGAGTGAAAATTTATTGAAGTACACATTTGATATAATTTACATGCTGGAGTGCAGATTAATTTAAGATGAATTCAATTAAACGTGTTTGGGATGGAATTTCACTTTTAATTTTGCATCTATAGGTATACCTTAGCATGCATGACTTGGCATCGTCTCTTTCTCCATTGTAATATGTAATTATGATATATAATTAAGTGTTCTATTACTCCTGTTACAAGAATAAGAAGTTTTAGAATGAGGAATGGTTTACTTTTCTCTCAATTATGTATTTTTTGATTATTTTCTTTAAAAGAATGTGCTATAATGTACAATTGTCAGAGCTGTATTTTTAATTCTCAATCAATCAGAATAGAGCAGGAAGAAACCTTGGAGGTTTTCTAGTCCAACTCCCCTGCTCAAACTGGAGATCCTATACTATTTCAGATAGATGACTCTCCAGTCTTTTCTTAAAAACCTCCAGTGATAAAGCACCTGCAACTTCTGAAGGCAAGCTGTTCTACTGGTTAATTGTCCTCACTGTAGGGAAGTTTTTCCTTAATTTCAGGTTGCTTCTCTCCTTGATTAGTTTCCATCGATTGCTTTTTGTGTTGTCTTCTAATGCTTTGGAAAATAAGTTGACCCACTCCTCTTTGTGGCAGCCCATCAAATACTGGACTACTACTATTATGTTCCCCATACTCCTCCTTTTCTCTAGCCATACCAATTCCTGCAACCGTTCTTCAAATCTTTTTGTCTCTTCTAATTAAGAAAATTCCAAAAATTATATTATTGAGTTATTTCAGAAAAGTAATAATGCGTATTCAAAATATGTGTTATATTTCCTAAGTATGAAACACATCTACATAATTAATAAAGCTATTCTAATCAATCTTTTCAACATGCAGATTGCAGGTTTTAAATTATAACAGAATACATAAGATTCTTTTCACATAAAAATCTATTTTTTGTTTAAAAATAACAATTTATTATAATGTATTAATTAAATAGATTACATTTTATATAAAGCATATATTATCATTATTATAAAAGTTTATTATAACCTGGGAAATACCAACCATTAGTCATATGGCTGGAATACTGGGCTGAACTTCAACCCCTGGATAGGAAGACCAGAAAAATAATAACAATATATCATGCTCTTTATCAACACAGTGATGTTAACCAGCTCTACTTACCAAGGAACATAGGTGGGCAGGCAATGTTGCAAGTACACAACCAATTGAAGAGGAAAAAGGGCATTGGAAGAATATCTGAAGGGCAGTGAAGAAGATGCACTGAAACTAGTATACCATAAAGGCTTAGTGAGTATCAGAGAAACCAAACTGATCTACATGAAATATCAAATGAAGAACAGAAAAGAGACAAGGCAAAGTATTACATAGCCACTACATTAAAAAAAAAGCAGACCAAGCAGAAAACAAGAAGGCCTGACAAGAGCAGGAAAATTGAAGAAAGATATACATGAGGTAATTCTGGTTGCACAAGACCAAACCTTAATAATAAATGCATCCAAAGCCAAAATTGAGAAAAAGTAACAGCTAATGTCATCTCTGCAAAGAAGCTGAAGAAACAGCAGCTCACCTAATCAGTCTTCTTGCAGTTATCTGCTGCAAGATGACTGATTATAAAAAGTGGCATGACAAAGTAACAGCAATTGTGCATTGAATATCTGCAAGAAATACCAGTTGCTTGCAAGCAAGAACTGGTAGGAGCTACAAAATAGACAAAATAATTGAAAATGAAGAAGCTAAACTGCTCTATATTTTTAGAGTTCAAACAGACAAGCAGCTGTGACACAACACCCAAAACTAAATAATTGTTGATAAGAAAGACAAAAACATCTGGCTACTGGAAGTTGCAGAACCTGAAGACAGTATAAATAGAAAAAGAGAAAAACCTTGACAAAGTAACCAAATGCAAAACTTGCCAAGAGAAGTAGAATGATGGTGTCAAAAGAAAGCAAATATAATTTCAATAGTAATAGATGTCTTGGATGCAATCCCAAAACATTTGGAGCATCATTTGAACACTAAGAATGATTCTTAGAAAGCAATGGAAACTAATTTTTAAAAAAGGATGAAACAATTAGAGGAACCCTTTTTTGCCACTTTAAATAGCAATAGTAATAGCAATACCACTTAGACTTATATATCACTCCATGGTGCTTTTTAGCACTTTCAGAACAGGTTACAAAGACAGCATATTGTCCTCAATAATCTGGACCATAATTTTACGTACTTTGAAGGATGGAATGCTGAGTCACCCTTGAGCTGGTCAGGATCAAACTTCTGGCTGTGGGCAGAGTTAGTCTGCAATACTGCATTCTAACTACTGCACCACAAGGTTTCTAAAATACAGAGTGATTGGTTGACATGCACTTTGACTTTTGATCACATCCTAAAATTCTTACATCTCAAGAGTGACCTGGAGTTGCTTCCAGAGTTCCAGTCAATCCCTTGCTTTTCCCATAAGAGGACAAGAATCCTCAAAGACATGGATTAGAAATGATTTAATATAAGTGATTGGTGTTAGTGTTATAATGCAATTGTTCTTTCTCTGCAGCCACTGCATTTATTGCACATGCAGTCATAAAACAGCTCCTTTTGTTTTTCAAGAGGCAAAAACAAGAAAAACCTTCTTGTTTTTCTTTGAAGATGTTTTGCTTCTCATCCAAAAAGCTTCTTCAGCTCTAACTGAATGGTGGGGAAACAAGCTTCTTGGATGAGAAGTGAAATGTCTTCAAAGAAAAACAAGAAAGTCCAGTTGCCACTTTAAAAAGCAGCTTTGGGACAACCATGACATGGATGACTGAGAATCTCCATAGAAATTTATTTCATTAATTCTTTAGAGAAACGGAATCTTTTCAGTTTCACTATGAGCATCAGCACTCAGGTGGTATATGCAATATAGTGTCCTTGTCTTTAGGTTTTTGTGGACAAAACTACTAGAGCTCTTAAGATTAGAACTGAAAATATTAGGCAATATAAGAAAACAAAGATTAGGGCCATTCTACTGAAACATATTTTAAGAAATACAAATAAGACCTTTAACTTCAAATGTCTAAGAATTTTGTGGTCATAGTGCTCAATATTTTTCTAGCATTAAAAATTAACACATCTGCTCTCATCCTCATTACATGCAGTTTTACCCAACACATCAGGTTTACGGGTATTACAGAAGGTAAACAACAATTTATTTTGTATTTAGCAATCCTTTCACTTGTATTTTCATTTACATTAGAGACAAATGTATACAACATGCTTTAGGAGTATAATTTTCACTGTACTCTATTATTATTTTTGGGCTTACTACAGCAACATTCTTTTCTGTGGTATTTAAGCAAAATAAACAGAACATTCATTCAGGCTATCCAGTTTTCAACATTTGCTGAGTTAGTTAGAATGCACATAATATAATATTTTCTGTATTTTAAAAACATTGTTACACGTGTCTTGTAAATCATTTTAGTGCTTTCTTTTTTATTGTTTGTTTTTACAGTACTCTTGAAGAAAGAATACATTTCTAGAATGCATTGTCATCAATAAACTCCTTTTTCTACTGGTACCTGAGATTCATCTCTCACTTGTTTATTCATTTCAGTGCTTGCCCTTCTTCCTTGCTGTAATATAACATTACAAAAAAATAATAAAATGAATAATAGACATGTGCATAATGGAGTGAACACTTGAAATATGGGGCATTCGCCAGTGAACTCTAAGTAGTTCCCCATGATTGTTACACCTGTTCACAGTTCGGGAGTGGGGAGAAGAGGGAAATCTATCACTGCCACCATCAATTGGGACAGGAGTAGAAACTTTCTTTCCTCCTCTTTATTGCCTTTTGGTAGTTAGACTGACCAGGATAAACTAAATTATCTGTCAGAATGAGACTAGTTATTTCAGAAAAAGACACAAGCCGGTTACAGTATAAGGTAGATGAAGATTAAGCTTATTGAGAATTGAAGACAGAGAGAGAGAAAGAAAAGAAAAACCCCTATGAATCCTGTTTGAAAAAATATTTATTCCTGGCGTGAAAGAGAAAGGGGGAAAAAGGAGGGATGGTGGTGTAAAAATGAAGCTGGCCACTCCCTTTTTGACAAGTCACATGAAAGGCTGGAAAGCTGACTTTTGATTGGTTCCTATAATTTGAATTTCCATAGTTTTGCTGGAAATCTGTCCACTATTGTAAATTGCATTTTCATTCTAATTAATTTTGTGAGCTACAAAACCTCTGGCTTTTAAAGAAAAATCTATCAGTTGGAAAAATGTGCTACCAAACTTCTGATTATTTTGCTCTTCATCAGTTCATAGATAGCAATAGCACTTAGACTTATGTACTGCTTTACAGTGCTTTACAGCCCTCTCTAAGCAGTTTACAGAGTCAGCATCTTGCCCCCAACATTTTGGGTCCTCATTTTACCCACCTTGGAAGTATGGAAGACTGAGTCAACCTTGAGCCTGGTGAGATTTGAATTGCCAAATTGCAGTCAGCCAGCAGTCAGCAGAAGTAGCCTGCAGTACTGCACTCTAACCACTGTACACCATGGCTCAGATGACATGGGTTGGCTCTTACAATTAACCCTTTTGTACATGAACTTTCTCCCCTCATTATTCTGCATTATTTATGATAATGTATACTGCATGAGGTTTTCAATTCAAGTACCATAGCTCTACATATCTGTCGCATAAAAGATACTATTTAAATTTCTATTCAAATGAAAATACAGTCTATTATGCTGCATAATATAATATCAAAATACTGTAGAAAATATATGTTACAAATGTTATTTACATATCAGCTTGTATTGGTGCTGATTCACAAGGATTACATTCATTCTGGTTTAATTAAATAATTATTAAATATATTTCTTATTTTTTTGCTTTTTTTGTCTTAAGTATGGATGTCTATTTCCATAAATTTATTTTTGAACCCCACTTTTCACCTGATATTGGTAATCATAAATATGGTGATTATGGGAAAAATAAAAGATCCCCCTTCTAGTAGTTTTCATCTATTTTGAGGCAGTTTTCATTAATAGCCTTTGCCCACTTTTTTAGAACAGCTGACTTTTAAAAATACATGCAGGCTAAGCAATGGATTAATAGAATTTCTTTTAAGCTAGTAATATACTTTGCAATAAAAAATGGGAGGTTGGCTGTTTTAATATTGTTGGAGGAGAATGTTAACCAAAGCATTTATTGTATTTAACAAGACGTGAAAATTAAAGATTTTGCTTTATGTTGAACAATAGAAATAGTTTATAGTAATAGTAATAATTTCCATTGATGAAAAGTAGCTACTTGAATGACATGGCAGATATGTGTGAAAGGTTGCCCTTAAGATATTAACCACTCCTGGGCTTGATGCTTTTCTTTATAAGATGCCATACTATTTGCTCAATGTTGCTGGCTTCTACCCAGCTAATATGGATTTTCCGGTTTGTAGCATCAGCAAACACTGCTATTATTTTCTCTTTCATCTGCTGGAATGTAATTGTGTGTCCTACTGAAAGAAACCCCATGGCACCATAATGCCAGATAGGTTAACTTAACTTGTTGATCCTTGACTATCTTTTTTTTTTTGGTCATTTCCTTTGGAGTTATGTTCTGGTAGAATTTAATTCATATTTAGTAATATTATTATTAATATTATTAATTGTTTACTCATTTTTAAAGGTTTTGAAATATTTAGTAACAATTTTAACAAAAAGCAGAAAACAAACTTTTGCATTATTTTCTCATATGCAATCCTTGTTAAAAAAAAAGAGAGAGAAATGTAATTCTTCATGTTGCAGATATAAAAACAGAATCCTATTTCTATAATTTCATCGTTACTTTCATATATTTTACTTACATGTTGTTACAGAGCTATAGTGTAGTAGATAATCAGAATTGAAAGTTTATTAACTCATTAAAATGACTAAAATTGAAGAATAAGTAAGCTTTGATATTGGTAGGATCCATAATAAAATTTTGAAGGATTTAAAAATATATATCAATATTTATCTGTTTTTTTTTGTCATTGTCTGTATCTCTTTTGCTTTGTTTCTGAGTAAATTTAGAACTATAAACATTTTTGTCGACAATCCCAAAGACAAGTTCTTCCATTTTTCTGATGATCACAAAACAGGCACTCTATGTAACAACATAGTTTGTTTCCTTACTTAAATCTTTCTGCATAAGCAAGTTTATATATAGAGGACATTACTTTTGTTTTAATGGAGTCATTAGTTCTTCCACCCACTCACACGAATGTTCTCAGAAAAGTTTTCAGTTGCATTTTCTTACAGCTGTATTCCCAGAATTCTTTGTGCCTGACATAATTATGTCATCAACTTCTGCAATCTACTTGCTGTGTTCCCAGTGGATATATAAAAATTCTTCAATTTTGGAAAGAGTTGAAACTTTTGAATGTGAAAAGCAAAAGTAAATGTAGAAAGTTCTGGAGTACAAGTAGCAGCTCATTTTCAGAATCAATGTACCATGCAAGTTTTCCTTACCACTCTAAAGTATTGTTTGTTTTATGCAAGTTTAGCCTGAACCTGTTTACAATAAGTATAAAGGCAATTTTAAAAATTTAAGTGGGAAGTCAGCTTGACTCCCGCACATTCCTTTTCTGATTGACAAGCTGGAGATTCCTGTGGTATTTAGTTTGAAAATGCACTCAGGTTTTCAAAAAAATAAAATGTAATCAGATCACAATAAAATAAAAAAATCTGACTTTGGAATTCAAAAATCTTGGTTAGTAACTCTGAAAAATACCATTGTGATGCTTCCTTTTTGATTTAATGCATTGAAATTGAGTACAGATAAACAGGCTATTTCTCTGTATGTAAATCCTTTAAGTTTCCTGTCTTTTGAATCAAAATAGATACTTTGACTTGAGCGTGAAAAAATGGTTGGAGGCCAGTCTGGATTATGGACATTACAGTCCATCCATATCTGGATTTTTTAAAAAGTGATTTCCATTGTCTGTGTGGTTTATTATTGATTATTACTGATTGATGAACTATGCCTGTAAGTCAGTTACTTTGCTTGATTACCTTGGGCTGCCTTTACATGTTGTACTTCTTGCTAACTTACTGGAGTTAGTTTTTGCAGAAGCTTCAAGAAGGCAAGTAGGAAAAACTCCTACTCTTGCCTTTTTTGTTGGATCAGTACAAAAGGCACAACTATATTGAAAACATGTGGTCTTTAAAAAGCCTCTCCAGCTTTACTTCCCTTTGAAGGCAGAGAAAGGGCAAACAATAATGCAATAATCCATTGTAATGAGAAAACAAAACAGCAAGATGGCTGGATTTATTGGGAAGACTAACATGTTTGATAATGTCACAATGATTGGACTCTTTTTCACATACCTATTGTCAGGGCTTTTTTTCTCAGAGAAAAGGTGGTGGAACTCACCTCCCTCCCCTGGCCACGCCCCCACCCAAACCT
>JANHFT010001492.1:26930-37194 GCA_032467955.1 Pseudoxenodon macrops
GCAGAATTTCAACTGCCCCCAAATGGGCAGTGGCTAGAAAATATTTATTAATTTAATTTAATTTAATTTATTTATTTTGTCAAGCATGTATATGATTACAGACAAAGAATAAACATGATTGTGAATATCTAAGATGTACAAGCATGGTTAAGAGTGTATGATATTTTACCAATACATGGGGACATTAGGACAGGGATGGTAGTCATGCTGGAACGCTTATGCAAGCCCATTACAGACCTCTTAGGAATGGAGTGAGGTCAACGGTAGACAGTCTAAGGTTAAAGTTTTGTGGGTTTGGTGTAGAAACTACAGACATTAATCACTCTGTTGCAGAACTTGAAATTTTTGCAATCAAGTTTGGAGCGGTTTGTACCTTAAGTTTGTATCTATTGTGAGCTCGTGTATTGTTGCGGTTGAAGCGGAAGTAGTCATTGACAGGTAGGACATTGTAGCAGATAATTTTGTGTGCAACACTTAGATCAGATTGAAGGCACCATCGTTCTAAATTTTCTAGGCCCCAAATTTCTGGTGGCATAAGGTATTCTGTTGCAAACAGAGAAGTGTAGTACTCTTCTTGTGAAATAACTCTGGACATTCTCAATTATATTAATGTCCAATATGTAGTGTGGATTCCAGAGAGATGAGCTGTATTTGAGAATTGATCTAGCAAATGTTTTATATGCTCTGGTTAAAAGTACAAAAGTACAAGAGAAGAAGCTATGCAAGATTAGGTTAACCACTCTTACTGCCTTCTTGGCAATGCTCTTGCAGTGGGGTATGGCACTTAGATTTATTAGAGATGAGTACTCCAAAGTCCTTAACTGAGTGAGGATCCTCAACAAGGTTGTGATAATCTACTTTGTATTTTGTGTTCTGATTTTTTTTGCCAATGTGTAAGACTGAGCATTTGTTGATTGAGTTTTGAAGTTGTCACTTGTTTGATCATTCTGATACATAATCAAGGTCTTTTTGAAGGGTAGTAGTATTGTCGATGGTGTTGAATAGTTTTACATAATCCATGAAGAGGACACAGTTGCTTTTTATATTATCAAGAAGGCCATTTATGTAAAGAATAAAGAGAGTTGGTCATAAAATGCTGCCTTGTGGAACACCGCTGTTAACCGGTACCAACAAAAGATCCTTTCTAGCCATCTCTCTTCTTTTCTATCTGCAAAACTTTTGCCTTTCCTGCCTTTTTCTTCTTTTGCTTGGCTTCTTGCCTCTCTACTCTATCCGCTTTCTTTCTATGTGCCAAGAATCATTCACAACTCACTCTTCCTCTAAACTAGCTAAGTCCCTCTTGCTTCAAACCCTCCCAGGTTTCTTCGTTTCCTATCATTGAGTGCAACAGTTTGTCCTGTTCCTATTTCAAATATGTTTTTTAAAAAGGTAACTAGACTATGTTTTCCTTGAGGAAAACATTTTGTTTCCCATCCAAGAAGCTTTATAGGTTCTGGCAGAATGGTGCGGATGATGGAAGGATTAGTTCTAATGAGAGGGGAGGGGTTGGAAAAATCATATTGAAAGGAAATATGATCCTTCCAACTCACACATCCTGCCAGAACTGATGAAACTTCTTGAATGAGAAGTACGTCTTGAACATCTTCCTCAAGAAAAAAATAGTCCAGTTGCCTTTTGAAAAAGCATCTTTGAGACAACTATGACCTGGATGATTGAGAATCTCCACAGACATCTTGTTCCTATCCTTTTTCAGATTTGCCTCTATCTATGCATTGACCCAGAGAAAGGCTGATAACAATCGAAAGAAAAATATCTTTGCTTCTCTGCTCAAAGGAGCTATGTTAGGCTTCACCATTTTTTACACCAGCCACACAATTGAGATTCATCTGTACCATCACAAGGCTTTCATTTTTGTTAATTAAAATTGAGTGTCATATTTAGACTGTTTTCCAGAAAAGGAAGTTTCTGGTGGCATTTCTGGACCAGCTGTAGCTTCTGTGTGTTCTTCAAGAGAAACCCTATGCAAAACATATTGTGATAATCTAAACAGTGATTCTTGCAGAATTCTTGGAAGAAAGTTCTAAGGGTATAAATAATTGTGATAAATAAATATAAATAAATAAAGCTGTCATTGTTCAGTGAACCCTTACTTTATTTTCTGAACATGAATCATGGTCATGTGATCCTAATGCTACACACAAAACATATAACTAAGCCTCACGATGAGACGATTTTATCTTTGGCCCCTTGTTTCTCTCTCCTTGTATTGTATTGTTTTGTAATATTAGGCTATGTGCAGATCTTTGGATGAGTGTGAGATTAGGTACATGCACATTTATCATTTTTTCTGTTTATATGTTCCTTAATGGACTAGCTTTCTTTTGCTAGGTATTTTTAATAACAGTTGTCAACACCATCACTTCATGTAGCCCTCTGATTCCTTCGAGATTTCAATGCGTTTTATAACATTCAAGATGTTATTAAAAATCACTACATCCTGGTTGTGCTAAATAACATGAACATAATTTTCAAAAATCTTTACAATAACTTTGTGAAAATTAAATCCGCAAAACTGACTTGAACAAATGTACAAAGTAAAATTAATTGCACAGGAGACCTCTGATATAGCTTGGCATCTGACAGGCTAGTAATTTAAAATTTTAATAATATATTGCAACCAATTGCTAAAGGAAGAAGTCATATATTATATTAAATTTTCAGTCATAATGCTATCTTAATTTTAAGAAGCTGAAGGAATAAAGGAATATATTGCTTAGATTGTGTTAGAATTAAATAAGTTCAATAGAAGTAATGAAATACATTACAATAATATAAGGTTCCAAACTTATGAAATATTAGATATTGCATTGTTATTATCAACAATAACAATGGTCTCTTGTATTTTTTATTTATGCGTGTGCAGGTGTGTGTGTGTGTATGTATGTATTTTATTTATTCTAATTATTTTATAATAACTCTTAATTCTAGCTAGTTTGGTCTAGTGGTTAAAGTAAAAGTTAGAAACCAGGAGAATATGAATTCTAGTCGCACCTTAACCATGAAAGCCAGCTGGGTGACCTTGGGCTAGTCACTCATTCTCAGCCCAACACAGCTCACATGATTGTTAAGGGGAAACTAGTAGGAGGAAGTTGTGTTGGATGTTTGCTCCCTTGAGTTATTTATAAAAATAATAAGGCCATAACTAAATAGATAAAATAATTGTGATATTATTTAGCCTGCGAGGCCTGTAGTCTGCCTTTAATCAAGTCAGGTAAAGGTACAGACTCCCTTGAGTTGAGCTGGACTCCTGATGACTACATGGACATCTCCATGAAGGTAGGAAGGTAGTTATTTCAACTTCCCAATCTAGTGCACAGATCTGGGAATTTGCTCTAGTCTTCATCCACTGACTAACTCATTCCTAACTCATTTAGGTTTGTGTGAGTTTAAATTGTAGGTCAGCTGTTATAAATATTGATTCTGTTTAACCAACTTATTCTCAAGTTGTACTACCAGTAAACGGGCAAATGCCTGGATGAAAGGACAATTATGTCAAGGTGACAAAGAAGCAACTCTCCAACAATATATTCTACCAATGACTATCTTCAGATTCTATAGTAATGTAAAGAAAGAATTACCGTACATAATTGAAGAAGAATTTCCTTAGGACATATAAGGTCACATATACATGAAAAGCCTAGGAGCCCCAACCTAATGTCTTATACATACTTTCCTAAATACATGGATATCACAACTAGAATATCAGATTTTATGGATTTTGTATTTAGACCTTATGCCACTAGATCTCCTAGATAAATAAGATACACCACAGACTTCCTAAAAAGAACAACCTCCTTAACAACATTAATTTTGAGTAGTTCGGAGAACTGGTAGCGGAAATTTTGAGTAGTTAGGAGAACCGGCAAATACAACCTCTGGCTAGCCAGAGTGGGGAGGGAATGGGGACTTTGCAGTATTTTTCTCCTGGAGTGGGATGGGAATGGGGATTTTGCACTATCCTTCCCCTACCATGCCCACCAAGCCAAGCCCACAGAACTGGTAGTAAAAAAAAATGGATTTCACTACTTCATATAACTGTGTGTGCTAGAAAGTTGCAGTTTACAGATGCTCAAGATCAGCACATATAGAACATACTGCAACAATCCATTTGTGAAGTGATTGTGGCATGAATGACTAAGCGTAGAATTTCCCAATTAAGAAATGGGTATAACTGGCACATAACCTGAAGTTGAGCAAAGGTCTTCTAGACATGACTGCCATCTGGTCATAAAGCAGAAGTTGTGAACCCAGGATGACTCCCCAAATTGCATACAGAGTCTTTGGGGGCAGTGCTAACCTATCTAACATCAAAGATGTTAACTTCCTGAATTTGGACTAGGCTGGCCAATAAACATTTTGGCCATATAAACAACACAAGGCAAAAGAAATATTCGAAGAATAATGTATGCCAGATTTCCATTAGTAATATATAATTCATTAAAACTATTATTTTCTCTAGCTGCCAATGCATGATAGATTGTGGTATTTCATCTGCAGCATTTGAAGAGTGATTGATTACTTATAACTTGTTGACGGCACATGGTGATTGTCTGAAGTTAGAGGAAGAAGCTTCTCAGCCTTTTTTCTTTGGAGTTTTGCCAAATGACCAAGAGTGCTTCAAGATGCTGTTCATCCTGCTTAATCAAGCAGTCCATCTCTAACTGTATATTTTACATAAAGGACTACATTCTCAAATTATTTTCCTTAGTGAGGAGATGAGGAGACCAATGGATTTCTGAAGGAGGTGTGCCTGCCGCCTCACTGGAGCAGATTATCTTGGGAATTACCAGAAGGAGGGGGAATCATCCAGCTACATTTCATTTTCACAGCCCACAACCTGTTTCACTAAGGAACCTGGGAGAAAGAATAAGTCTGAAGAGAAGGATGATGAAATGATATGTGGAAATGATCTTGAGGGATGTGGGGATGAGATGCTACCTAGAGAATCATCATACAAGAGAGGGGGAGCCCAATTTGCTTAATGGTCAGTGAAGGAATCTTACTGCAGGACACTTGCAAGATTCTTTTAAAATAGCTTTGCTATAAGGTAGAATTAGCTCATCTGGTTATATTTCCTGTCTGGTTTATCCCAGAAGGCTGACACAGATGATCTCACCAGGAAGCTTCATGTAGAGGTTAAATAGGAATGGAGAAACTACCAAAACATACAACACCCCACAGAGCAGGGGCCAACAGTGGGATTTGCACTACCAATGAACATCAACTGGAAATCACTTCAGAGAAAGGAAGAGCTCCAACGTAGTATTATGCCACTCAAGGATGCTATAGTTGATTGTATCACAATCCACTGGGAGGTCAAGTAGAGCAAGTATGGATGAGTTGCCCTAACCGTTTCCAACCAGAGACAATCCAAAATGCAACCAATGCTGTTTTCAATCCATATCTGGCCTGACTCCTGACTGAAAGAATAATCCTTCTCATCCAACTGTTCCATTACCACCTTTTCTACAGCCTTCCCTAGAAATTAAGATTGGATTCTGGATAAAGTTTACCAATATGGTGGGATCTAATAATGGCTTCTTGAGGAGATGAACCAAAGCCTCTTTAAGGGGGAAATACAGAGCTCACTGTAACAGGTTTGCCAAAAACGCATTAAGAGTTGTTAACATAATCTTGCAAAGCTTCTTCTCCAGTAATATTGTATTGCAAACTAGGGCATACAAAACTTTTGCTAGACCAATTCTCGAATACAGCTCACCTGTCTGGAACCCACACTGCATATCATACATTAATACAATTGAAAATGTCAAGAGATATTTCACAAGAAGAGTTCTCCACTCTTTTGCTCGCAACAGAATACTTTATGCCACCAGGCTTAATATTTAGACAACTTAGACTACGTCGCCTATGGTCTTGTCTATGGTCTGACCTAAGTGTAGTACACAAAATTATCTGCTACAATGTCCTACCTATCAGTGACTACTTCAGCTTCAGCTGCAATAATACAAGAGCAAATAAATAGATACAAACTTAAGATAAACTGTTCCAAAATCAATTGCCGAAAATACGACTTCAGGAACAGAATAGTCAATGCCTGGAATGCACTACCTGACTCTGGTTTTATCCTCAAACCAGGGGTGAAATCCAGCAGGTTCTGACAGGTTCTGAAGAACTAGTATCAGAAACTTTGAGTAGTTTGGAGAACCAGCAAATACCACCTCTGGCTGGGCCCAGAGTGGGGTGGGAATGGAGATTTTGCAATATCCTTTGCCTGCCATGCCCACCAAGCCACGCCCAGAGAACTGGTAGGAATTTTTTTTGAATTTCACCTTGGCCCCAAACCCGCATAACTTTAACCTTAGACTGTTTACTGTAGACCTCACCCATTCCTAAGAGGTCTGTAAGGGGCCTGCATACCAGTATGCCTTCCGTCCCTGTCCTAATGTCCCCATTTATTCTTATCCATTTCCTGTATTCATAATAATGTTTATAGTTATATCTGTTATTTTATACATGCTTGACAAATAGATAGATAGATAGATAGATAGATAGATAGATAGATAGATAGATAGATAGATAGATAGGGAAATTGTCTTGGCAGATAAATTCACTATGTAATAGTTTTGCAATTTCATTTAGGCTATGAAAGGCAGCAGTAGTAATATTTAATTCATCTGGGTACTGTATTGTTAACTTTTTATTCATCAAAGTCTACTACAATACAAAGAATAAGCAAAACAATTACATCTTTGCTGTTATTCTTGTGTTATTTTGAATTCCAACCTGGACATTATTAGGTTTGGTTCTTGTAAAATGTGTTTAATCTATTCACTCCTATCTAAAAGGAATGACTTTCCCTAGATATTGTCATATCTGCAACTTTTACGCTTTTCCTTTATTCTATGTTGGTTTTACCTTCTATATGAAAATCCATTGACATTTTAACTTCTTTTGCAAGAACGTTTTAAATTTTGTAAATGTAAATCATACCATTTTCAGGAATGAAAATTATAATTTTCTGTTTTATGACACTTTTTTTTAGTCTGTTGTGTCTGCCCTTTCATCTTGTTTATTGCAAGATTTGCTGCTGTTTGATCCATATTGATTTCCTCACACTTTTTTGTTATGCTTGTTTTTAGACTGGAAAAATGAATGCTTCTTTTTTCCTTCTGGGTAGTACCAGCTCATACATTGCAAGTTTCTACTCTTGCACACTTATTTTCAAGATGTTTTATGTATTGGCATTGTAGTACTGGTTTCAAATAGTTTCCCAACAATTGACTGTTATTATCATTTTATTATTATTATTTTCTGCTTCTACTTTCAAGATATTTCCAAATTATTTTTCTTGTAAACTTTTCTGCATGCTCAGGATGGTTTTCTGAGCATTTCTATTTTACTGTAATTATTTATTCAATTTTTCTCTGCTTTTTCTTCAATAAACCACAGCCTCCAATTTTTGTGTGTATTAAATATAGTTGATTAGTATCAATTTATGGATATAATGAATGATGCATTGTCATCATATTTCAGACTTTCTAATCTAATCTAAATTCTCCAATTCATATTGTGTCCAGTTTTCTATATCTATACTCTATCTGATCACCAGTACCACACATGTATTTATGATTAACTAAGTTATCTAATTTAACATTGAATTTTTAATTTTTCAGACATTTTAAGTATCTTAAACCATATTTTTACCATGCAAAGTATTATCTGATTTGAATTAAGGTAAATATTTTACAATATTTCAATGTTTAACTTGTATTTCTTCATTTTGATAATTTTTTCCTTTAATTTTCCTGAGGATCACACATATATCAAGTCTAATTTCCACTGTGATATGATCACTATATAAGATCATTAGTTAAGGATTCGGTTTTAATTTTTGATTTTCCATTTAGCTTCAGATCATGTATATTTTATAAGCTGGATATTTTTTCACTTCATTTCAACAGATTATATCCAAGTTTTGATACGAATGAGGGATATAATTAAGATCGTAAAAAACAATGGGGACATAGAATTCCCTTGAAAAACATTCTTTCCTAATGTTCACATTTCCAATTTCTTTATTATTTAACACCAACATTGTTTTGCAATTTTTATAGATTGTTTTACAACATTCTCCAAAACTGGAGATTAAAAAAAAAGAGATTGGACAACCATTTTTGTGAAATGTTATATAGGGTTTCCTGAGCAGGGGGTTGGATTAGAAGACCTCCAAGGTCACTTCCAACTCTGTTATTCTGTTATTCTAGATAGCTGTATTAGAGCTAAATATTTCCAAACAATTATGTATCTATTTTTAAACTACACCCTTACTATAAAAATCTTCTACCAGTTGCCATTCATTCTTCAATTTTTCCAGTATGGATTAAAACACAAACAAAGAAGGTTAAGAATTAGAATGCAAAAGGAAAAGATAAAAGTATGTGGATTTTGGCTTAAATGTCAGGTTAATGAAATGCTACAAGTTGAAAAAGCTTAACTAGATGTGTTATTTTATTGGTATTACGGTTAAACCATTATTTTTATGGTTTAATTTAGGCCAATAATTTAAGTTTGGAAATTTACTTTGGTACTGTTGGCACCTCAGTTTGTTGTGATAAATTGTTGGTCTCATAAATTAACAAGGCATCAAGCACTGATTTTGGAGTGTTGCTAGGTTAAGGTCCAGTCCCTAATGAATAATGCAGTCCGAGCATATTGGCAGCTAGACTGCTTGTTATTCATTGTAAGGTGCCTAGCTATGGGAGTGTTAGATGTTTGACAGCATTGAATAGAAACCAGTCATCCATACAAACTACCTCCAGTGAAGTGGAAAGGACCATAAAATTGTTTCAGCAACAGCTAATTCTCTTGCTTCCTTTAAGGCTTCTTAACTGTTTAGTTGCCAGTACCAGGATATGCTATATAATATTTAATATAGCAAATATTAAACTGAGCTCCATATTTTGTTAAGTGGTATGCTTATACTAATTAATAATGTGAAGTTGAGAAAAGGTCAATCTTAAATCGTCAAATTTAGGAGCCTATGGACTGAAAAATCAAAATAAAATCACAAAGAACAATTTCCAACTATTTATTTCTCAGATGACTAGGGTCAGACAAATTTTTCCAGCTGCAGTTGTTCAGCTTATGTTTCCAATTTAATTTTATTCCATTTCTGTTTCAGTTTCTGATTTTTTAAAGTAAGATTTGCATGAGCATATGCATGCAATAATATTTCTTCTGACACACACCACCCATATACATACATATATCAGATAAAACCAGTACTTACATTTTTTATTTCATAGAATTCTAGCAATGGAAATTATCTTCAAATTAATCTAGTTAAATCCTTTTATAGGAGTGAGTGTTTGTGTTATAAATCAATGAAATAAAATAGAGTAATGGTCTTTATTTGTTGAATTTACTTTATTTGTTGTATTTCAGGTTACATGACTGCCAGTTGTTGAAATTATCAAATTGATTTCAATGCAAGTAATTACTATGAAGACCTCTAAAAGCTTCAGCGATTTCTCACTCACAGAATACTAAATATGTAGCCCTGGCTCCTCTTTTTTATTGGCATATAATACTATACTATTTCAGATTTTATACCCAGATAATAGAATCTGAATTTCTCTTCTTTTATTAGAAATTTCTTTTGTTTAAAAAAACTAATAATGGCTTTTCAAGTGAATCCTTTGAATTTCTGCTTTATCTTGTTTATCATTAACTATTCCAAGTGCTACTGGATCTTCTAGGAAGGCTAGATCCCTGCTTGATGTTGCGAAAACACTAGTAGCAAGAATATCTATAGGTGTTCTTACCGTAATTGTGTGAGTGAGAACAAAAAAGTGAGAACAATCAACGAATGGAACAACTTGCCTTCGTAAGTTGTGGGAGCTTCATCACTGGAAGCTTTCAAGAAGAGGCTGGACTGCCATTAGTCAGAAATGGTGTAAGGTCTCCTGTTTGGGTGGGGGATTAGACTAGATGACCTACAAGGTCCCTTCCAACTCTGTTAATCTGTAAATCTGTAAATAATTCTTATTTGATGTACCACTCTTGATAAAGATTCCTACATCTAAACTTAGATTCTCACTAGTATCTTCATCTTGTGTTTTAATCTCTTTCTTGCTTCTTCTGATCTCTTTTAGCCATCTCTTCATTCTTTTTCTGTAACTCATAGCCTTTCTATCACATTTGTGACTATCTTTTGGTGTTTTTTTTTACTATATCCAGAACCAGACATATAATGTAGCTCTTCATTCTGGTGGCTTACTTT
>JANHFT010001492.1:70653-82241 GCA_032467955.1 Pseudoxenodon macrops
CTAACGGGGCGGTCCTTGGGTTGGTGGGGGGCGTGGCCTGGTTTGGGTGGGGGGGTGGCCTGGGGAGGGAGGTGAGTTCCACCACCTTTTCTCTGAGAAAAAAAGCCCTGCATATACATATAACAAACACGGTTTGACTTCTCCATTTTAATAAAGATCATTTCTCTCCCTGGTGGTATCAGCACATGAAAATCTTACTTGTAACAATTCTTTCATCTGTGTCTTTCTGTGTGCCGTTTTGCTGTGTGTTTGTTTTCTAGATCAATTTTTGAACCTGTTTGCTGCAGATTTAGTTATGTACATTTAATTTACCAGAATAATGTAGCTTAATCAGACAAAGGATTGTTTTAAATAAAGGGTCTTTGTTACTTGACATTGAAGTGGCATATATTTCACCAAGGCAATCTGATTACGGACTTAACAGTTCAGTAGTTAGCCAAAAGGTTACATTGAAACTCAAATTGATGTATCTTAGAATTCCATCTTAAAGAACAAACAGTAGTTATACAGCTGTTGCAATACGATCAAACAAGCAAGGACATTTTTCATATGAAGCTTGACATATTTTAAGCATATGTTTTTGAGCTATTGGATATTCAGACTATATGAATTTTTGGAGTTTATTTATGTGAAGCTGCAAATGAAACACCTTTTCAAAATGCCTCTGGGAAACACAAAAGTGACTTTGCTAATAGATGAAGTACCAATGATGGCTGCTGTGCTTCACTCAGCATGCCATATGTGTGATACATATACAGGAATTACTTTCATCACAGAAGCACAGAAGGGAGTGTACTGAAGCCCTATTTGCTTACTCTTCTATTACTGAGAATTGCAAATCGTCTGAATTTAGATTCCATTTAGATTCCATTAATTTCTTATGGTAAAATAACAAATGATGCAATGGATTCCCATGCTCTCCATGGCCAAAAATTGCAGTAGTAATAATTTTGTTTTGCAAAATGATAGCGACAGAAGGTTCTAGTTTCAAAAAATGCCAGATGTCATATTCATGATTGCATCCTGATTTTTACTGAATTTAGTGGAACTAAATTTTACCATTGCCTTAGGGGAACAAGAACAATTAAGGCTACCATCCAATACCTTGTTAACCCAATTGAGTTATTTCAACTTGCTTCTGAATAATCAGAAACAGTAAATCAGTCTGGATTTCATTTTTTAATAAACCCCTAATTAAAAAAATGCAAAAGGCATTGCATGAAGTGGGTTATGAATATGTTGAATATAAGGTTATCGTACATATAAAAAATGAAAAAAGATAAAGTGCATGGTGTTAGTATAATTTTTCTTTCTTTTGTTCAATCATGTCTGATTCTCAAAGACTGTCTGGACAAGCCCCTGAAGATTTCTTGGCAAGCTTTTTGAAAGTGATTTGCCATTGTTTGCTTCCTAGGGCTGATCCAAGGTTACCTAGCTGGCTTTCTGCCTGAGTTGGAACTATAACAGTGTCGTGGTTTCTTGCCTGATGCCTTAACCATTATACTAATCTGACTTTCTAGTATAAATTAGGTTTAACTATTTTTCACTGCCATTTTTAAAGCATTGGCCTTAATTTCTTTTCCTTACCATTCTTTATTCCCTTTCTATGTTTTATATAAGGTAGATACATTCTCTCCATAAAACAAAATATTGTGATGGGGTATGTTTTAAACATGTTGTTTTAACCAAGATAAACTGAGGTTAGGAGAAACCCTTGTTTTAAAATTGTTTTAGCTATGAACTTCATAGTGGATCCAGAACCTTTTAAAAATTAATAAATCGTTTTGGATCTAAAGGCAGGATGATTCAGAAATGTTATGTCATAGGAGCCATGGAAATTAAATATCCACAGAAGTCCAATTCAGTCATTTCATAGGTAGAAATGGGTGGAATTTTTTCTCATCTCGTAAAAACTGAGGATGTTTGTGTCTACCCCAGATAAGTTTCTGATCATCCCTACTTTGAAAGCTAAGGAAAAAAGCATAAGCCTTCCTTTTGCAGGGTTTATGTTCCTACAGGAAAATTATATTTTTGAGCCTTGTGTTGAGTGAGTCAATTTCTGAATAAGGAGTCTCTATGGAGAACTGAGTTTTCTAGCCATGCATGGATTTGTTTGTTTGTTTATACAAGACAAACATTTTATTGCACATTTTATATATAAACTAATGGACCACTTATGTTTTATATATCTATCACCATGTTTGTTTAAACTAGTACATGACTAGAACTTCTCAGCTAAGAGGCCCTCCAAACCATGGTTTGACAAGGATTGTATAGAAGCCAAGAAAGCTCTCACCTTGGCTTATAAAATGTACAAAAGTGAGACTAGGAATGATAATAAAACATGCCTTAAATATCTTATTACTCTCAAAAAGCAATATAAGCAACTGATTGCTCTTAAGAGGAGACATGACACAAGGTCCTCCTAGGAACAGCTTATTGTGGCAGCAAAGCAAAAGAACACTTCTCTGTTCTGGCATCTAATAGCTAGTCATTCTGACAGAATTCATATTTCATTAGATGTCCACATACCTCCTACAACCTGGGAACTTCACTTTCGGAGAATGTATGAAGACCCGTCCAGCAAGAGTATATGGTATACAATGAAGGACTTACCTGAATGGCTCCCGGTTTCAGAGTTCGAAATCAAATAACTCATTGGCCAACTCAGGACTGGGAAGGCACCAGAACTCCATTACCGCTGAATTACTAAAGAACAATTTGGAGTGGTAGATACCAGTTCTAGCAGCGCTATTCACTTATATCGACTCCACTAGCTATGTCCCAGATGATTGGAGTTTGGCAAGTGTTATCCCAATTTTTAAAAAGGAAACGAGAGATGATCTTGCCAATTATAGACCAATAAGTCTGCTAAACATAGTCAGCAAACGTTACACCAAATATCTCCAAGATAAACCAAAGGAGTGGCTGGATTTTGAGAATTTGATCATTGAAGAGCAAGCCAGGTTTAGAGAAGGGAGAGGCACCACCAATCAGTGCTTAGTTCTTCATCACCTGATTGAAATATATATATATATCAAATAGACCTGTATCATTATACTCTGGTTTTATAGATCTCAAGGCAGCCTTTCATACGGTTACCAGGACTAAGCTATGGGAGAAACTGGAAATTGACCTCAGGCTTCTTCATCTATTACGTGCCCTACATACTAAAACATCCCTCAAGGTAATATGCAAGGGTCACTCTCGAAGCCAGTTAAAACACAAAAGGGGATTAAACAGGGGTGCATTTGACCCCCCTGCTTTTCAACTTTTACATAAATGACATGGAAAAATGGCTAAACAAACCAAATCACCACCCCCAAAAAATAGGTGACCAAAGTATCGCCCTCCTGCTCTATCCAAATGACGCTGTGATCCCCTCCAGGACACCAGTAGGCCTTAAAAGAACCTTGAAAGCATTTCTCCAGTACTGTAATTACAATAAACTGGACATAAATTATGAGAAAACAAAGATCATGGTCTTTGCAAAAAGGCCAAAACTTTATTCTTGGTATCTAAATGGTCACAAAATAGAGCAGGTAACCACCTTCAAATACCTGGGGTGGTCATTCAGGCCAATGGTTCAAGAAAAGCACATGGAGAATATGCAGCTGCCTTGGGCCAAAGATCAATGAGCACCATCCTTAATTTTTTCCACACAAAGAGAGGATATTATGTCCCTGCTGCTATTAAGCTTTTTGTGGCCAAGTCGCTAGCACAGCTCTTTTATGGGATCTTGCTTGGATCATCAGTTTCATGTTTTACATCATTAGAAATAGTTCAATCCAAATTCATTAGATAAATTCTCCAGATGCCACGTTGTGTCTCAAATGCACTTCTGCGCCTGGAGACAGGATTGACAAAAGTCAAAGCAAGAATCTGTATAGCATCCTTAAATCTCTAGCTAAAGCTTAATTTCTTTCCGCAAGGTCTTGCTCCATTAATCCTCCAAGACGAATCCTCTTCATCATGGATCAAGGCTATCGAGTCCAACGTTGCCAAACTAAGCTTCTCCTCAGCTTTAATACTCAAGGTGGACTATGATCTAGCAAGACAAACCTTGTGACAAAGGATGGAGGACATTGAGAGGCAGGCGGACTTAGGGAAATCTCTGCTGTTTCTGGCTCTAGATGCCACTAGATGTGTTGTGTGTTCCTGCAAGCTATCTTAGTCAGTTCGAGTCAGCAAACCACGGAAAAGCATTTGCACTCACACGGTGCCATGCACTTCCATCGGCCGTCCTGTATGGCAAGTATAAAAGGATACCATTCACAGAAAGACTCTGTCCCTGCAGCTCAGGAGAGGTGGAGACTGTGGGTCACATGCGCCTTAGATGTTCCTTGTATATGGAGATTAGGAAAAAACATATTTTGACAATAACTGCTAGGTATCCTGGCCGTTCCGATACTACCTATCTTCAGTGGCTGCTTAAGGATGAACAGTCCATAACTACAGCAAAGGTGGCCAGACTCTGCGGAGCAGCACTGGGGATTTGTCGCAAACACGTGTCTTCTGCACCATAGTGATGTTATATAACAATTGTGGCAAACCCTTTGCACTGCTTAGTCATTTCCCTTTTAGCGGTGAACCTACAATGGACCACACAGTTTAGGGATTGCAACTACCATACAGTCAGACCATGTATAATTGACACTGGATTTTATTATAGATTTTAGTTGTTATTTATTATTTTATACTAGAAGTTTTAAATGTTTATATACTGAGTGCTTTTATTTGTTCTGGTCTAAGACTGTCATAATAAATTATTGTTGTTGTTTAAGCTAAGATGAATATGGATGATTTTGAGGAGTTGGTAATAGGCCACTTAGTGACAACTGATGATTGTACAATATAGCATGAAATATACATATAGTTGTTTGGGGTCCTTGGTGATTCTTATAGTAAGACTCTTAGAGTAAGAAAAAGTCTACTGGAATATTTATAACCTGCCATACTGAAACACAATGGAGAATGCCAATGAAAGTATAGCTAAGACATCGAGGGGTCATTGGTATATGTGCCCTGCCATATTATCTTCAGAATGTTTATATTCATGAAGAAACTCTTCTTCATACATCAAACAAACCATATCTGTACTTCACTCACAGAATTCTCTGGGTGTCACTCAGCTGTATGAAAAGAGAAAGCCCGATTTCAGTATGGCTGATTAATCACATTTTGAAATTATAGAAATACTATATATTACCATTTAAAAAGTCCCCCTTTATGCCATTCCAGAGTCTAATATAACTTAAAAATGCCTACAGTGCTATGAATCTCAAGATTGGAGTGTGATGGAAGACTTGAAACCCCTAGGTGCCTATATCAGTTGCGCCTCCAGCACTTACTATTAAGCAACAGTTAAAACAGAAGATAATTCCATTCAGTTACTAGTGATTTCTAGAGCTTGGGTGGTTGTGAAATGTTATTAACTTTTCCTTTTCTAAGTAGAAACAGAATTAACACTTATGACTTTATGTCTCAGAAAACTTGAGTGGAAACAGCTACAAACTCTGAGATTTAATTTTCTTCAGTTTCAAGCAAGTATGTGCTACAGCATTCCCACTTCGCTCTCCATTGCCTTTAAACCAAGCATCCTCTTAATTTCCAAGTGGGCTGAATTAGCTAGTTTCATATGGTGGCCACACATTGAGATTTGGCAAAACACCCAAAGCTTCCTTATCACCCACAGAGGAAGCTGATTATAAACAGACTTTCCAAATGTACAAAGAGATGTCTATCTAATAAAGACCATTTCTCCATCATCTCAACTGTAACAAATTGTTTTCTGGACCTGTATACCTACATTTCATTCTCAATAACAAGTTTAGTTAGAATTTATATATTTTTTTAAATTAAAGACATTCCTTTTTAAACAATTTCTACAGAATCTAACTCCTGAGTTGTTAAATATTTGGCTATTCCTCTCTTCCCACCACAAAAATGCAGAGAATGAAAGATTTAAAAGGAATTTAACTGACAGTCGTATTAGAGGGTAGCTGCTCCATTGGAAAGATACCATGATTCTTCTAAAAGGCTAAAGGTCAATTGAAAATGCTTGGATACTTTAGGTCTCTTTTCTCCATATGTGTGATAGCTTTTCTATTTGGGCCAAACAAAGTAAAATATTTTCTGACTGCCTGGTGCAGGGTAAGCATTCATACCAAGGTCTCTGACATGTGGATTAACACATTGCTAAGGCATAGTTCAGGGCTGTCAAACTCCTGGCCTAAGGGCTGGATGCGTTGTGTGCTGGCCATGCCCATGCCTGATTTAGCGAAGGGAAAAAAAAGTCCCAATACATCATGTAATGATGCCATGACGCCATGAGTTTGACACCCCTGGAATAGTTGCAACCACTCCTACCTTTGTAATTGAACAGAGAGCTAACCTTAATGAAATTGAGATTACCAGATTTATCTTTAAATAATGATAATGCATTCTATTATTCAGCAGTGATAATCTATCACAAAGAAATAGCTTCCTTAACCCTCAGTTTCAAAATGAACCTAAAGGCAGGAGACTCTAGGAAAGATTAATGAGTTGGGGGGAAAAAAGAAGAATCATCACTGGGAAGCACGAACAGTAGAAACACATTCTGATGAATTAACAGCAGGAAACATATCATCAAATGCTTTTGGTAGCAGGCTATACTGTATTTATAACTCTCTGCTCCATCATCTCAAAGGACAGGTTCCATATAACATGTGGCACTAATTGGGATCAGTGTTGTACTTTTGCTTAAACTGTCACATCCCTGAGAGGGCTGTTCTTTTCTAAGGACAAAAGGGGGCTTGCTTAAAATTTGGATATTATTATTACGGGACTACTAAAACCAACCAAAATTAAACAGAATAAATTTATGGTGACTTTTAGATTTAATCATATGCTTTAATATTTGTGTGCTCAGCTTGAATTTTGATGTTATATTCATTATATTAAAACTGCTTCTCTACCAATATAAATATTAGTGTATTGAGTTCAAAAATATTTTCAGTGTTGTCATTGCACACAAATAGTCTCTATATACAGTGAGTTATATAAGGAAGTCTATGACCTTACCTCCTTTTTTTCATCACTATTTGGAACAAAACTAGATTACTAGAGGTCACAGCCAAAAAACTTTGTATTTCACATCTTGCTTTGGTTTTTTTAAATTAAGACATAATCAGCTATCTGAAAAGGTTCATATTATAACTGGTAGGCTGTCTCTTGCTTGATCCTACACTTTACTTGCATTTACTTACTTATTGCACCTTGACCCTGCATCTTAATTGTTCCACAAGTGAAGAATTTTGACCTCTTTCTTATTTGAGGAATACAGGTATACAAATTCAAGAGTTCTGTGTGAGTTCTTATGGTGAATGGACTCAAAAATTAGGAAGAATGGACAGATAAACCTACCTGCAGTCTCTGACAGCTTTTTTTTAATTTTCTCTTTGTGTTTTGCATAGAGGTCTACATAGGTAGACCTCTGTGCAAAACACAAAGATCTCTGCCCTTTTAGTTATCAAATGTCATAAAATCTCTGTCAAAATAGGTATAGGTTCATGGTTAGTTGCAAATGAAGTAAATATAACATTAATTTAGTCTGCAGTCCAGAGGTTCATAGGACAGTGACACAAAAATGGATTTTCAGAGTTCTGCCTCTGAGACTGAAGGGAGGGAGTGAACTTCATTCTTGTCAGGGAAATTTTATATTGGATGCAATCATCCCACCTCCTCCATTGGGAAGCCCAGTGCCAGGAGATGGAGAAAGAGACACAATGGAGGATACAAACATGCACAGCTGCATGGGCTTAATGAATTCCAAACCAGAATGCACGTTCTTCTATATTCTAGGGTAGGCAACATTACATATTTTGATCTCAGTTGTTTCTGATCAGGCTAACATTGTATGGTGTTCAGTTATTTAGAACATTTGATATTAAAGTAGTGTTTTTCAATCTTGCCAATTTTAAAATGTGTGGACTTCATCACCCAGAATTCACCAGCTGAGGTTGAGAAACACTACATTAGAGCATTTGGAAGAAGCATAGGATTAGCAAAGAACAGAATAATTATTTTGAAAAGCTTGACATATTTCAGGGGTGCTAATCTGCACAAAGTATTTCAGAAAAGTGTATGCATTTTTGAGGGAAGGTATTTATCAGATTTTTGGCTAGATATCCAAAACCACAATAAACATGCCTTATTTGGAAACATAAAATTATGCCAGTGTTAATTAAAACATGTTGTTAAACTTGAGCCACACAATTTTTATCACCATTAAGGAATTTATCAAGCTATTGGCAATCATCAGGCAAAGTCTGGGAACTATTGATCTTAGTAAAATTAACCGTTGGGGTTCAAATTGTGAAAGAAAAATGCCTTCAGAAGTGTATTCAATGCTAAATTGTTAATCGTTTTTATTATTATGCTATTAGTCGCAACATAATAATTGACTTTTTAAAAAGTGAATTATTAAAATAGGGCAAATTTATCCCTCTTCACATCCATAAAAGTAATAATCTAATTATTTGTTTATAAGTACTTGTAAAAATGTTACATCTAGGGAGATGCTGTATAAAATATGCAGAAAAGAGCTGAGGTGGTGCAGTGGTTAGAATGCAGCACTGCAGGTTACTTCTGCTGACTGCCAACTGCCAGCTGGAATCTCACCAGACTCAAGGTTGACTCAGCCTTCCATCCTTCTGAGGTGGGTAAAATGAGGATCCAGATTGTTGGTGGCAATATGTTGACTCTGTAAACTGCTTAGAGAGGGCTGTAAAAGCATTAAGAAGCAGTATATAAGTCTAAGTGCTATTGCTGTTGCTAAAGACTTATTCATTACTACAACTGCATAATTCTGTGTTAGGTTTATTATTTTAATAACATCACAAGAATTGAAATGCAGAATGTGATTATCCCAACCCCCTCAAAAAAGTAGGAGGTCCTAATTTAGATATCCTAGAATAGAAGTAAATAGCTTGTAATCCAAGAGCCCATTTTCATGGTCTTTAGGAGTCATAAAACCTTGGCTGCTAAAAGCTGCAAGCGTAGAGTCTCACATTCTGAGTTCAGAAATAGATAAAATGCTACTAGAATATTAAAAACTAGGCATATCAAAGCATACTAAAAAGAATCTACCTATTTTGTTGCCCTTATTCCCCTGTCCTTTTGCCCTAGAATTTCGAATGATAGTTTATTCTGCTAACTGTGAATTTCTACATGTGTAGAAATGGTGGGATTCAAAAAAATTTACTACTGGTTCTGTGGGTGTGACTTGATGGGCATGATGAGGCTAGGTAGGCTTACCATGGCAGGCGAAAGGGAAAGATTACTGCAAAATCCCCATTTCCTCCTGATCAGTTGGGACTCGGGAGGCAGAGAATAGATGGGGTTGGGGCCTTTCAGAGGTGGTATTTACCGGTTCTCTGAACTACTCAAAATTTCCGCTATCAGTTCTCCATAACTGGTCAGAACCTGCTGAAACCCATCTCTGATGTGTGCTCTAAGTTTGGCTACTGTATGTATATTTAGAGAGATTAAGGCATGCAACTTAACTGTAGTTCAATAAATGGATATGTTTGTTTAGTCTTCATTTGCTGTTAATATTTCTGTAAAATAAGGGAGAATGGATATTGTAATATTTTGCAGGGCAAATCTACTCTTAATTCATTCCACTCTGTGTTATTTTAAAAAGAGCATTTTCTGACAACAGAAAATAAATTAAGGTTTTTTAAAAAGTTAATAAAAAACCCTTTACTTTTCTCCTTTATGATACACATTTATATCCTGAAGGAAACTGCTGACTTTAGATCAGAAATAACCAGTTAAAATAATAGTCAGTTATTTTAGGTTAACTTCACTATAATGAAATTCATGATATAGAAATCCTTATGCATTTTCAATAGTGATAAAACACAGAGGCTCAAGAGTTGGTTGCACTAATTCGTTTTCTTTTAAACTGTTTAAATTGACAGTTGCCATGGCTTCATTGTAGTTGATGCTATTCACTTTGTGGGGATAAATCCCTATTTGTTCTGAGATTTGCTTCCCCCTCCCCTGCTTTGAAAGAAGTATTGTATAAATTCAAATGCAAATGTAAACTGACAAATGAATTTGAATTTCAAAGGGATTTCAGTGCTAGCATTTAAAAACAAATCCAGCAGGAGGAAAATTGTCATTAAATAGGAACAGAATAGTCTGAAGGTCAGGGTCAAATTCCTGAGATATGTATAGAATGTGGGTTCTCCAATTACAACTACTTAGTTTACTTACATTTAAAAGGTCTGAACAAAGAACAAAAACCAAAGTTGTTATGAAATACCTTCTAACTGCAATGTTTTTCACAATAATAAAATGATTATCATTCACTGGTTCCACTACTTAAGTTATAAAAAGTTTTCTGATATATATTCAGATATATTTATATATATTCTGACATATTTATTAAAACCTACTAGACCTCTTCATTTATTGTTCATACAGATAGTCCTTGATTTACAACAACAATTGTGCCCCGAATTTATGTTGTTGAGACATTTGTTAAGTGAGTTTTGCTCCATTTTACGACCTTCCTAGCTGCAGTTGTTAAGTGAATCATTGCAGTTTTTTAAGAGAAATATTTAATATAAGTAGGCCTTGTTTAGTTCAGGTTGAGGAATCAGAATCAATAGATGTGCAACCTAGGTTAGATCTGAAAATTAGATCTGAAATTCAGATCATGTTTGCATGAGGTTATTTTATTGAATTTTATTGAATGTTAGAATATTCTTTAAAAATATTTTGCCTAGTAGAATTGCACAAAATCTAAAAAGAAGTCTTAATTTGGCTGATATTCTGCCCCAGGGATGAATTATAAACTATGCACTTGTGTGTACAGTGTGACATTGGGACAAATATGTAGCTCTCTTGGGATAAATTAGATATTGCAATATCATGGAGAACTTATAGAGCACACTCTATTCCTTGATACAATTATAAGGATTCCTGAATAATTTATAACAGATGACTCCATAAATGTACATGGGGTTCTATTGACAAATAAGTCCCCAAGTGACTTAAATCATTTTATAAGAACATGTCTGTTTTCATCCTAAGGGGGTTGTGGTTTCCTCCTGATTCCTACCCATTCCCATAGAATGGATCTACTAAGCCTCATGTTAAATTCTTAAAAGAGCTCTATTAAGTTGATAGAGCAAAGTATTTCACTTGTGGGGTAATGGAAATATAATATAACAGCAAGTACCAAATCACTGAATTATTTCAAGTTCATAAACTCTTGTGGAGGAGCTTAAAAAAGAGAAGATGTAATGTGCCAGGTAACTGGCACATTACATCTTTTTTTACAGCTTGTTGACTATCATTGCTATAGGTTCTATCTACATTGCTAGGTTCTATCATATCTCAAGACCTAAAATGGACACCTAACAACAAAAACGTCATAAAAAAGTGCAACAAAGAATGTTCTTTCTGCGCCAACTGAGGAAGCTCAAACTGCCCAAAGAGATGCAGATACAGTTTTACAGAGGAATTATTGAGTCTGTCATCTGCACCTCCATAACTGTCTGGTTTGGTTCTGCAACCCAACAAGACAGATT